>VURO01008294.1:4764-26425 GCA_015108175.1 Pelvicachromis taeniatus
TGTTCGCTGCTGTGCCGACAGCCCATGTATTCTCCTCCTCTGAGTCCCCTGGTGCTGTGTGATAACTTGTGCCTCAACAAGACAGGTTTACCTGCTTTTTAAAGATCTTGAGGTCACATGGTACACTCACCTGTAAAGAATGATGCACTCTCTCTCCCTCTTCAGGTTTATGGGCACCCTCAAGGCAAATGGCACTGACACGTCCTCCTCCTTCCACTCTGACTCTCCCTCACAGCAGAGTTTCAACACTTCATTGAAAAAATAAAAGCAAAATGCTGCAGTTTGAAAGTGGCAGTTAACTTTATACCAGAGTTATTATAGTTTTGCATTTTCTGATTGTTTTTCTTAATTTTATTTTTAATGTTATTTTTAATTTCATTTTGACGTTTTGTCTTAAAGTCAGCTTAGTTGCAGTTAATTTTTTACTGTTTGAAAGCTTTTTTACTTTGTCTTAGTTTCTACCAGTTACAGTATTACTTTTAGTCTTTTCAATGTTTACTGTATGGAGAGAATGTGTCTGAGGTAAGATTTAAGACAATCAGTCAAATAAAAACTTTGTGAAAGCAGTTGACTCACAGTCTTGTAGACATCCAGCGTCACAGCGTCCATTGATGCCTCATCGGACAACCTGTGATAAAATTTTACAGGACTAACAACTTACTGACAATAAATTCGCTTTCCAAGGTCGCAAAATCATTTCAGTTGGTTACAAATGTTTTCAAGAGTCTAGTTTTTATTTTTACTTTATTTAATAAGTTCAGTATAATAACCTTTCTTCACGCGTTCTCTAACATCACCCTGGCTCACTGCATTCAGCTGTAATTCACTCTTCTTTAATCACAGGCCTCCTGTGAGGCTTTCTGTGAGGTTTAATAGTTTTCAGCCCCTCGGTCCACTCACACACCACTCCTTTACAAACAACAGCATGCTCAGTCTGAATGTTCCCCACAATCACTTCTTTCATTATTTACTAATGAAGGTATATTCAGTTAAATACATCTTCTATCAAATTAGTCTCGCAGACCTTCATGACAAATTGCGCATTTATCTGTTATATGCACTTCCCCTTGTGTCAAGCCTGGGAAGTAAGTAACAGTCCTATCTACGTTGGGTTGGAGTCGAGCTTGCAATTAGCCGTCTCTAGAGTGGCGATTCTCCTTCTCTCTGTATCTCTCTACTCAGGCTTAAGGGCCATGTAATTTAGAGTAGCTTCCCTGGAACTTGTCCTCATAAATCAGGCCTGGGCAGCACCGGAGGACAAGAGCAGAGAGAGCCTGAGACTTCAAAGACGGGGGGGAAGAAGGGGGCAAATATTTTACAATCAGAACCTGCAATTGGTGCTGGCTTAGGCTATCGATCTTTCAGTCTTTGGCAAGTGAAGATGGGGGTTCCATTTAAAGTCAGATGCAATACTGTAATGCAATTTAATATTAAATATGGCAGTCTTACTGCAGTTTGCAAAATGATTGTAATGTAATATTTATTGTTCGTGGAAATGGACAGAAATAGTGGTTTGTTTCATGTTTCTGATTCCCTCTTGGTTTTCTTTCCCTGAATATTTAAGTAAAGGACATACATGCTTGTATGTTCAAAGGGGTGGATGATCCCTCAACGGAAAATGCATCCAGTTGACTCACTGCAAATTAATACAGTACGATTATTCTGAGTGACCACGTCTATGCAGCGATGACACATTTCTATCATGATTGGTGTTGTTCCAGCCACTGGACATGAAGGCTCGGTGAATATCTAACAAGGATGACATTTCTCGTTTTTACTCGGCCTGATTTTAAGCCGGCATATTACATACCACATACAGGAAAATCCTTTAGTAACAGACACCTTGGCCATCAATGCTGAGGAGTATTGGAGATTTCCTGTTTTCCTTTCATTTCTTTCTTTATGTCAGATTGTATAGTGGATAGTAAGGTCATAGTTAGGCTTTGAGCCAAGTGCAGTGGGCCACGTAACTAAAGAATAGACCCCAGTAGCAAAACACTGAACTGAGGGTCACTGAGAAGCTCTGAGGTAGTAACCTTTAAAACAGTTACAGCCCAGAATTTAAGCATTCACAGCACTTCTAATTATAGTGCTGTAAAAAAAAGTATTTGCCCCTCCTTGATGTATTTTACTTCAGATCATCAAATAAATATCATATTAGACAAAGATAACCCAAAAGGCAGTTTTAGAATGAAAATGTAATTTATTAAGGGGAAAAAAGCGATCCAAACCCTTTGCCCCTAAACCCAGGGCTTGGTTCTGATATCTTTGGCAGCAAGAACTACAGTTAAGCGTTATTGATGATCATTGGCAGTGACTTTCACTCATTAGTAAGTCTTTCAGTTGTGGAGGAATTTTGGCCCATTCTTCTTTGCAGAATTGTCTTAATTCAGCTACACTGGAAGGATTTTGAGCTGAAAAAGTCAGTTTAAGGTCATAGCAAAGTATCTCAATCAGATCCAGACTTTTAAGACTTGGAAATTAATTTGTCTCATACAGTCAGGTAGGTTTTGACTGATTTTTCCCCATATAAATTTCCTTTACATAGACAGAGAACCCCAACAATCGGACAAAGCACCTATGAGAAAGCACTTGGTAATGGTAAGAAGAAAAAACATCCTTTTAACAGGAAGAAACCAGCATAAGCATGCTCAGGGAGGGGGGGTCGTCTGCTGAAGGATGAAGGAAAAGCAGAGGGAAATAGGACACAAAACATACAGGGGAGAGAGCTAGATTTAAAAAATATTAGTGGTACAATAGTGATGGTGAACAAATAGAGGTGGGAGCAGAAGAAACCTCAGCCTCCAGCAGCTTACCCCTATTGCAGTGTAGCTAAGAGATGGCTGAGGGTCACCTGGTCCAGCCCTAACCACGAGCTTTATCAAAGAGGAAGGTTTTAAATCTAGTCTCAGAAATAGAGACAGTGTATGTCTCCCAATTCCAAACTGGGATGTCGTTCCACAAGTAAGCCTGCAGTCTGAGAGCTAAGAGCTCTACTGGGACAATCTGGCACTATGAGGTATTTAATATATATGGACCTGATTATTCAAGACATTGTATGTGAGCAGACTGATTCCAAATTCATTTCTGGATTTAACACAGAATCAGTGAAGGGAAGCTGGTGAGGGAGAAATGTGCTCTGTCTTTCCAGCCAGCACTGCAGTATGGATCAACGGGGCGCTTTTTAAGGAACTTTTAGAACAGCCGGATGATAATGAATTACAACAGACGTAATAAATGCATGAACTAATTTTTCAGTATTACTCTAACGATGTTGCTAGTTTTAGAAGGCAGCCCTGCTTATTTGTTTAACGTGCACATTGAAGAAAACATTAATGTGGTCAAAAGGATTCCTCACAGAGGCCAAGGAAATATAATCTAAAATTACTATCTGACCGGAGACCATGGCTTTAAGATTTTGGGGACAAAGAGCAAAAACCTCAGTTTTGTCTTTATTTAGAAGAAGCAATTTAGAGGTCATTAAATATATAAAAAATATTAATTAAAATATAAACTGTATTTTCTATTTACCTTGGTTATGTGTGGTCACAAACCTGCATGTATGGTAACATGAAATACGTTTTTTCAAACCTTGACTTATTTTTTTTTCTGCACAATTTGCTAAAAACGAGTAAAAAAAACTGTTGAGTATTTACAACAAACCCATCTTTGGCTCTTGACGGAGGCAGTCGCACTTCTCCCTTATCTTTCCTGCTTAGCTTCTCATGTCTTTTGTCTAGTTTTTGTGTATTTGTATTTCTCACCCTGAAGAGACTCACAACTATGTTCTCTACAACCTAAAAGAGTAATTATGGATTTGATCAACCGGTCCCTGATGCGAGTGACACCCCCCCCCCCTTCTCGAAGAGAAGCTCAGGCTCGGGAGAGCCGCACTGTCCTCGTTGACTGAGGACATTTACCTTTTTTGGAACCTATTTGTTACCATGATAACAGGGCGATTGCTGATTGGAGCTGGCGTTGTTCTGGATTATTGTAAATTGAAAAAAGTCGCTAGTGCTGCTCAAATCCCCCAGAAGCATGGTTGCTGGGATGAATTTGTTGGGGTGAGTACTCAGTTGTGTTCATTGACTGCGAAACAGAAAACATCATGGAGAAAGCTCACCAGTCTCGTGGGAGCTCAGGGTATGCTTATCGAGTGTACTGCAGCCAACAACTAACAAGCAACTAACGGGTCTTGTGAGCACTCAGACTTTGGGCAATGGATGCAAAGTGGATAAGATCATGGGCGACGCACTGCTCTTCAGTGGGAAATGATGACCAGTGATGGACGTTAGTTCAACTGTAATATTTATGCAGTTGTTCGCACTAAATGGAAAATCACAAATTCTTCATGTGGACACCTCGGAGCTCAAACCAAAACATCCCTGATAACAAAGCTGTTTTTGTCTCTTCGCCCTGTTCTTCAAGGACACCTGAGTTGGATTGGGCATTGTTGACTTTTGCTGAACTGAGTGACGGGTGAACTGTGAAGGGAGACTGCGCTTCAACTTCAACGAGGGATGCACACATACATGCAAACATCCCATAATCACTGATACAGACACGCACAAACCCCCCTCCCAACGCCTCTGAACGCTTATTTCCACCCAAGTTGGAGGCAGATCTGTCCAGCGCCGGAAGACTGGCTGCAGGAGCGGGCTGCTACATGGGTCAACTCCTAACACCCCCGTTGCAAGTCCTGTGTTTTTATGTTGTAATATGTGTCCATTTATGTGCTTTTCTATGCTGAGGTGTTTTTTTTTTTCTGTTCTCAGAATGATCTCCCCTAGGAGCTCAGTCTGGGAGGAGCTTTTTTTTTTTTTACTCCTCTATCCTGATGTATTGTGTATTTTCAGTGTTGTTTCGTACCTTTCTGACCTGTCTTCCCAATGTTTGTTGTATGTATGGTCAGATGGGGTGCTCATGTAGGCCCCGGATCATCTGGCAGCCTTAGAAATTTCCCCTTGTGTGACGAATAAAGGTTTATCTTATCTTATCTCTTATCTTATCTTAAATTATGTGGAAAACAAGAATCCATTTTCTTTCAGGAGTTTAAAGCTTCCAAACCAACTTACACAAATACATCCACTACCATCTGTCAAAGGGCTCAATCGCAGCTAACTCTGAAACATACATACATACATAATTGCCAGTTAACAATATAATGTTAAACCACACATATTGTATACCCACGTATCACCACAAATCATTATAATAATGGGGAAGAAGCATACAGTACGTACCAGTACGTCTATCAAAATGTGAACAGTAATATGGAGCTGTGCAGTACATTACTGTATTATAGTTACTTTATGATGCGCCCACACTGTGACTGTGCAACACAAAATGTTTTTTATGTACAGTTTTCATTTCAGATCCTCTTTTTAAAATGTCTTTCTCACGTGCATGTTTTTCAGAGCATTGCGTAGAGCTTAAAAGCTTTTAACTCTCCAAGCTTTTGCATAGCAAACTTGTAACTTTGCAAACTTTTCTCTCTCTTCTTTTGCAATTGACCATTCCTGTGAAGTTATAACGTAACCACTTAAACCACTGTACTTACCACACCTTTCAAATAACCCTGCATACCTCTATAGCTTAAATGGTTTGAAAGGTTCAGCCCATGCTGCTCAGCTCCAAGAAGCGCACAGGCTTTATCACAGGCATTGATTTATGGCTTCACAAACATGTCAGATTTACTGCTGTGGTGTAAAGAGCATGAAGACTACAGCCTCGGACTCTCCCCGTCCATTCATATTTGACAGGTGACAAGACACCAGTAATTATGAGCCGCCGAGAATAAATCACAAGATTTTATCACGCAGCTCGCCATGCCCTTGATAGAATAACAATTTTCAAGCAAGGGGAACCAGTCCAACGCTGCTGAAGCTAAGATTTGTAAATCTCTTGCTCAAACCCCCATAATGACTGGTTGTTAGCCGTTTGTTATTAGAGGTCTGTGTGCCAAACATTATAGATGTATATATCCTAAGGGATAGTTAGGGGTAATAAGTGAGTAAAGTCCAGGCTCGCTAACCTTGGCTTTGCAGAGGTATGTTAATGCATGTTTTTGGTGTCTGCCACAGAATTTTCTCACCTCAATAAAAAAGCCTCCTCTCACATAATAACTTTGTGGTTATCTCAGCGCCTCCGCTATTTCTCACACCACAATTTCTTTATTGATACTTAATTTGTGTAAAAATGTGTGATCAACTATATACTGCCAATCTGTGGTCATTTGTGGCAGTAATTTCATTTGCTACACATTAATCCCCCGTTATTGTAAAAATGCTGCGTTGCTTTCTTTCCTTAAGAAATTCACATTTCGGCAAAGAAATGTTTTAGATCGGAAACAATTATTTTAAATAACTGTACCAGAAATACAAGTCTTTCAATTTATCCTTTTCAGTACTTATAATAATAACGTGTGAATAACCCATATAATCTAGTTCTGTAACGTGTAATTATATTTTAAAGACAAAATAACTACGTAAATAAACTCATAATTCAAGTAAAAGTTAACATTTTACTGTACTGTGGGTTTTATTGGTTTGAACAATACACGATGTGAGGAACATAGCAAAGTAACACATATATGAGGGCTAAAAAGTACAGAACAAAGACAAAGAGATCAATATTATTCACTTCACTTCTCAGTGATCAACAGCTCGGGTTTGAGATTTTTCTCCATATATTTTATAGGTAAAATTTTCTTTTCAAAGCAACGACCAGTAGTTTTTTTAAATTCAATTAACCGGTTAATTAAATTTGAATATGTAATTATTGATTTACTTTTGTGTTGATCAGAATATCTTTGTCCTTTTTGAGCTTCTGATACGACCTGATGTCTTCAAGAAAAAGAAAAAGCAAAGAGAAAAAAAAGAGCTGTTCTCCGAGCTTCAGCCTGACCTGTGGTATAATCTGTCGGCACATACCTGTGTGTGAAACACACATCTTCTGCTGATGTTTTGAGACGGGGCCTGCATCAAAGACTTTTTCAAATATGTTAAAAACAAAAGCTGAAGACAGCGCGCCAAATGACACAACAATTGTGAGTCACTCTGTCTGAAATTACTGGCAGTTACGTGTAATTGGGTGCGGTAATCCCTTTCAGCATACGCGTCTGCTATAAAATCTCAGTTGTCGGGTTGAAACGGGTTGGGGTTCTGCGTATTGCAGCACGCACAGATCACCACTGAAAGTGTTATTCACTGAATATCTGTCACAGTGTTGGCTATTAATCATAGAGGCATGTTGAAGTTTACTCTGCAACATACAAGACGTTTCCAGTGGTTTATCTTGCTCTGAAAACTCGACAGTGCTTTGATTTATGTGGCAAAGAAATAACCCTCGTAAAATAGGAGGTTGCTTATCAAGAAGAGTACATTGTAACTAGGGTTAATAAATATGTTACCATCACTTTTCAGTGCAGTTATTCATAACAGAACGCCGATAGCTGGAAAATGAGTAAAAGATCTGAGCAGTTACTTTAATAAGTTAATTATTAGTTACATTAATAATAACGGTGATACAGTCCAGATATATACATGATTAAGTTCACATGTGGCAAGTGTTTGGCCTGCCTTTGAGATACGAGTAGCAGCTGATTGAGTTGTTTTTGTTAGAGTCGGGTCAGAAAGGCAGGCTGGTTGCCATGCCAGCATGTGTAATGTTTGGGCCACTAAAAAGCATGCACTCTCTAATTTAGCCATAAGCAGAACATTTCTATAACCTTCCCTCAGTGATTTATGTCATGTAACAAAACCTTGCAGATCTGTCAGTACTGATGTCATGACATGTCTAACAGTTTCCTTCACACAGGAATTTAGGAACACTTCCTCCCCTTTTCCTTGAATCATGATATGAATCATCGGCCTCTGTGTAAAACACTGATTTAAAAAACACAATGCGATTAAATCATTTGAAAGTCAGCTGCACACATTTTAAAACGCTGGGATGGAGGCATGTTGAGTCCCTGCTTCTCTGAAGCACTCTTAAGTGCTTTTGAACCGAGGAGACCAATTTGCTCAAAATGTTTTCCTGTTTTTGTTTGCTTTAAGATTTCAGCTGCTCAACAGTGCGATACGTGGTTTGGTGCATATTTCTTATGTGCAAAATGTTGTCAGTGAGTGGCAGGTCTGCACCAGGACTCTTTCACTGTGGTGCCATGCTGGCGAAATAGCTGCAGTATTTTGCTTGGCAGGCTTTGTCTTACTGAAAGCCTTACTTCAAAGCCTGCATATGTTGCTCAGTAATAATGGGATTTTGACAGATGTAGAGGTTGCTCATGTAGTACACACAAATGTGCTTTTCCATCATGAATGATTGAGCTGTGTGCTAATGCTTGCTCTCCTCTTTAGCCTATTAATCACATCGTCCATGATTTCCACAGTCATTTACAAATTTGGATATGTCAAAACAAGTGATACTAACCACTTCTCCACAGTCCATGATAGTTTACTGCAGTGTTGCTGAGCTCATGCAATAGTTCTGCTATTGAATTTTGTCTGTTATTAATGCAGGCCCCAGATCTACAGGCCTGAAATCACAGCAATTCATCGATTTCTTTATGCTGTTTTCAATAAAATAAGGATTTTAGATGATTTTCCCCTCAGTTTGCTCAGTTTATTTATTTATGCAGCATGCCAACTGCATTTGAAATGGACCTGTAATACAAAATTACATAAATTGCTACTAAAAAAAAGATTATTTTACAGGGCAGAGGGCACTAAACTCTTCACAATCGTGATTCATGTTCCTAAGTGTTAGTAGGGTTTTGGGGGTTTTTTTGCACAAAACAACGATCCCAGGTTTTAAAAAAAGAAAAAGCAGCGGTGTATGTTCATAGAGCATTCCTTCTAACAAGAAGTCAGTCATTATGCTGGGTTATCATTATAGGGTCCACTTGGAGTGTTGGAACATGTGGTCAAAGTTAAGAGTCTGAAGGATAGTTCCCACACAACCCACAGCAGTTAAAGTAAGGCTGTCTGACCACAGAAGCGCTAACAAAGCATCACAGCATCACTATAGCTAATGAGCTGAACTTTACAAGACTTGGATAAGTGCTCCTGGAGAGTATAGTTGAATTTACCAGACTGATAGTATGAATGAGTAAAAATAATCAACCCAGTGATGATGGGGCGCAAGCCAGTGTACTTCTACTGCCTTTCCCAAGCCCAGGTGAAATGGGAGGGTTGCATCACGCAGGGCATCCAGTGAAAAAATTAAAAGATAAATCAAACATGTGACTTACAAACAATAAGATTTCCATATTGGATAAGTCTGGATTAACAATGACAGTCTCTAGTGCCGTTGACTGCACAGAGTGCCAGTAGGAATCCAGTAGAATACTGTTGTTGAGTTCAGGTAAGAGTTGAGACAGATTGTGGATGATAATGAAGAGTTACCAGATGAGATAGAAGAGTGGTGCTGAGAGAAACAGCCAAAGCGTTTGGTGTATCCTCTGCACAGGGAAAGAAGAGACTTGGTGGTGGCATGGGAAGTGCAACAGTACAAAAGTATGCAAAGGAAGAAGTCAGCAAAGATAAAACTGAAGAGTTAAGGAAATGAAGAAAGTAGACAGGAGTATTAGGATGCAAGGTGTACACCAACGAGATGAGAGGGCAGAGGAAAAGGTTTATAGCGAGTTGTATCTGAGGCTGGACTCTAACGAAAGAGAAGAACATTTGTACCGATTGGCTAGACAGAAAGAGCTTAAAAGGATGTGCAGCAGGTTAAAGTGATTAAAGACAGAAAAGGAAACAAGGAAATGTATGAAAAAGATGTGAGAGTATTCACATCTGATGAAGAAGCTGATGAATGTAGAAAAGCCAGAGGACTGTTGGAGGACACTTAATGAATCAGGAAGTGCAGAGCATTAGTAAGGGGGGAGTAAGAGCAGCTATGAAGAGAATGAGGACTGGAAAGATTGCTGGTCCAGGTGACCTACCTGTTGAGCTATGAAAATGTCTACGAAAGCGGGAGTGGCATGCTTTGACTAGACTGTTCAACACCATCGTGGAGCGTGCGTGTATCTCTGAGGAATGAAGAATTATACTGGTATGGCTCTTCAATTTTATCAATTGATATGCTGACAGTGAGCATTGCAGATGTGATGTTTGCTTCGAGAGTATTGATGGATTATAGAGGTCAGACAGAGGTGCACCGTGTCTTTGTGGCTCTAGAGAAAGTATATGAGTGCCAAGAGAGGAACTGTGGTGCTGCATGAGGAATCAGGAGTGGCAGAGAAGTGTGTGAGGGTGGTGCTGGACACGTATGAGGACAGTGAGGGTAGGAGTGACAGATGGGTTCAAAGTGGGGGTTAGATTACATCAAGAATCAGCTCTGAGCCCCTTCTCGGTTATGGTGATGGACAGGTTGACGGATGAGGTCAAGTTTGTCAGGAGTTTCCGTGGGCTATGATGTTTGCGGATGACACTGTGATCTACAGTGAGAGTAGAGAGCAGGTGGAAGAGAGTCTGGAGGTATGCGCTGGAGAGAAAAGGAATAAAAGCTGGCAGAAACAAGACATGTGAGGTATACAGGAGAGACGAAGAAGAGAGTGCAGGTAGGGTGGAGTGGGTGGAGAGAAGTGTCGAGGTGATTTGTGAAAGAGGGTCAACAGCAAGACTGAAAGTTCAGGTTTACAAGATGATAGTGACACCTGCTGTGATGTATGGTTAGGTGACCAGTGGCCAAGCTGGGGCTGGCAGAGATGAAGATGATTAGAGTGAGCAGGATGGACAGGATTAGTAATGAGTACATCACAGAGACAGCTCAGGTGGAGCAGTTTGAAGGCAGATGAGATGGTTTGGACATGTGCAAAGGAGGGAGGGTGGTATGCATTGACCAAAAGATGTTGAATATGGAGTTGCTGTGCAGCGGGAAAAGAGAAAGATCTCAGAGGAGGTTCATGGATGTAGTTTAAGAAGACATGCAGTGGGTTGGTGTGACAGAACAGGATGCTAGAGATAGGGCGAGATAGAGGCAGACGATCTGTTATGGCAACGTGAAAATAATTTACATACAAATCTAAAAACAAATGCACTACAGCTGTCTTGTTGTGCTTGTTTAAGAGTAAAGGAAAGTTAGCTAGAGCAAGGACTTTTGTCATTATGTGGTCACTGGTAATTGCAGCCTTGCAGCCCTGCTCTTCACTTCAGCCTTGCAGAGGTCGTAACCTTGTCTCACCTCTGGCTGTTAATCACTCAGTGGAAAAAGATGCTACATGAACTACATGTCTTTTTTTCCAATCTTAAAAAAATACATTCTTACCAGGAGTTTAAAAGTGTTTTTTAATGTAAGCAAATGAAACATTTTGAATCTATCTCATAACAACAATCACATGCTCATTTGAACATTGAACTAGGATTTGCATGCTGTAAGTAATTGTGGCAAAATCCACAGTGACGCTAAAATGAAGTGGGAAAAGTGAGAATTGTTTTCTAAAGGGTCACCAGGAAGCGTCACTAGTGAAAATGAAGAATAGATACACTATTGTTAGAAAAATTGGAAATTCTCTGCTACATGTATATTTTGTTTATTTGCACAAAATAAAGTCCTTCCAGTTGATTCATGATTTAAATATTAAGTACCATGAATGCGTATATTAGATGTGGAGAGCACATGTACTTTAAGCCACTGTCTGCATACACTACATCCTTATATTTGATAGGAACAAGAGGTTTGAATGGGGAAGAGTATGAAATAATTTCTCCATTCATACACTTTTCAACATTTTATAACACACTGATGTGTGTTATAAAGTAAATGTCAAAAGCAGAACTTTGAGTTGAAACAGGCTCCAAAAAATGTCCCATATATGTTTTGAAATTTTTACCTTATTTTACTTTTACTTACTAATATACAAATATGCAGTCAGGAGCTGAGATCCTCTATTTAATATTTTTTTGAACACTTCATTTATCCGTTAACTTTTAAACAAAGTTTGCCCTCTAGTGGCAAATAGATTGCACTGAGCGTGAAGTCTTAGAATTATAGTTTGGTACCAACAACCAGGTGACAAACTAAAATCACTGCTTTGACCTTTACTTTACTTTACTTGGACTTACTCACTAAAAACAGTACCATGCACAAATCTAAACTCTGCAAAGAGAAATTCTCCCACGTGTACTCTAAACAAAATAATTGCTAATTTTCTGTCAACTAATCCTTTAACCACCTCATTTCTTTATGTGTTTTGTGTGCAAATCTAAATTAAGTAAACATTTTAAGTAAATCTAGTGAAATCAAAATGACAATATTTCACTCTAAGATGTAGCAGAGTACAAAAGCAGGAAGTGGCATGAGGGTGAAGGTGAGGTGATCGAAGCACTCTGGGTCCCCCAAACTGGGCAAGTGATTCCAGCAGACTCCAGCAACGACATCCAAGATCTCGGTCCAGAAGAGTACCACACAGCTGTACAGCTGGTCTGTGGTCAGCTGGCCACTCAAACTTTTGCTGTTGTTGGTTGTCAGACAACCATAGAGAACAGAAAGTTATAACATACAAAGAGCTGAACTAAAACATTAAAAACAATGAAAAGTGTCTGCTGTGCTTTCCATGCTGAACTTTTTTGTTTTGCAGTATTCCCAGTGATTGTGAACCATTCACCATTCATCAGATACGTACGTTCCTCTGATGCATAATCAGGATGAGAACTGCAAGGGAGCGTGTCTGTGACGAAAACCCCTCTCCCCGTCTGTCCAACAGGAAGTGTTTTCACAGACGTTTGCAGAACCATAAAACCAGCTTTACAGGACAAAGTAACAGTTTAAGCACTGAGCTTTGAGCCATCATAGTTACTTTTTTTTAATCAAATTTCCCACTCTCACAATCAAAATAATGCAGTTTTTCAGTTAGATTTAGCATTAAATCTTAGTTAATCGACAAAAAAATATGCAGTAGTCACTTAATTGGTTCCCACTTTGATTCAAAATTGCCTTTAAAATCATTTTCTTAGTTCAAGCAATCACTGCTCAATGGTTCGGTCTCCCAGTACATCCTCTCAGGTCATCAAGTGAAATGAGAGTACAGGTCTTCGGAACAAGCTACCTGCTGACCTGAGGTCAGCTGGTGTTTGTGTGTGTGTGTGTGTGTGTGTGTGTGTGTGTGTGTGTGTGTGTGTGTGTGTGTGTGTGTGTGTGTGTGTGTGTGTGTGTGTGTGCGTTTTGTGGTGTGTCTCTGAGCTGTAAAGGAGGCAGATATGTCACCTTGGGCACTGCAACACAGGGAGGAAACTACTTTTTTTTTTCTTCTTGCATTACAGATACAGTAACTAGTCCTAATTTGGCACTTGATATACAGCTTTCACAATATTAAGTAAGTCTCTGAACTTTGTATCAAGTGTTCCTCAAATGAAAATAAACCCTTTTAAGAGTCGCACACTCACTGCTTCCTGTGAGAATTTCTTCTTTTATTTAGTAACCTGCAGACCGCCTCAGGAAAAGAGTCTCATATGAAGTGTCATTGATGACCAAAAGAAATCAATGGATGCTCCTTATGATAGGTGTGTGTGTGTGTGTGTTTAAAAAAAAATAGAATATGCAGTAAATAAACAATTTAGCAATTTGTGCATATTGGTGAGCATTTATGTGGCTTCACTTCACTGCTACTATGTTGCATGTGTTTGTGTGTGCGCGCGCGCTTTTACAGTATGTGTGAGGGCCTCTCCTGGTGACTGCCTAGGGCAATAGCACAGGATGTAATCCCGTGTATGCCTCCAGTCTCTTAGCTGCCTGCGTAGATGTGGAGGAACGTTTTAGCCCCTGCAGTGTGCCGTAGGGCAAAAGTGCTCACCCTCCCGTAACTGCTAACAGACAGCAGCTGTTGCAGCACCGACACAGTTTCTTCTTATTCTTGTCTCTCTCTCTCTCTCTCTCTCTCTCTCGCTCTCTCTCTCTCTCTCTCTCTCTCTCTCTCTCCTTCTCTCTCTCTCTCTCTCTCCTTTTCTCTTCTGTGTGTAACAGTTCGATTTGCTGCAATGAGAGATGGCTTAAGGAGGGAGAAATTGACTTTTGACAGCCATTATATTAAAGTATGCACACTTTCACAAATTTGTATCAGTATCCGGAGGTGAAGAGCACTCTTCTGCCTGAAAATCAAATCATCTACTTAATGTATAGCCTTATCTTGATTGGCAGTCGGTTGTGCAAAAGCTGAGAAATACAGTGGGTAAAACATACTGATAGAGAAGCCAAATGTCACGCAGACGTCCTCAGCGCTCAATCCAGGCCCCGCAAGTGACAAATGACTTCGGCCTGACATGAAAAGCTTTGTTCGGTATGTGCATAAAAATGTATCACTTAAAATAATCAGCAAGGGAGATTGTCCAAAGTTCCGCCGTATTCTTAACAAAGCAGAAACAGATTTTTGATGTGTGTTCGGCTGCTGCATACTAGTGTGTCTTCAACTTTTGGAAGTAACAAAACACAGATAGATCCCTAAATGTTAGAACATGGACACACTGTTCTGAAAAGCTGGTCTTGATCTGTAACATATTATTATTATTTTTAACATATATTACGTATTATTATGTAATTTAACAGATTTACAGCACATCTCAGAAATGTTTTGATGCACAGATTGTCCCATATTTATAAAGCGTAAAGTTTGCTTTACGTTTAAATTTCTATAGTGGAAAATATGTAAAAAACATATTTTTTTAATAGTATGGAGTGTGAATAGCCATAGGGGAGATCAGCAGAAAAGCTGTTAAACTTATAACAATAGTGTTAAAAAAAAATAATTTAGGCCCTCCTTCAAATCTTTTCAACAGGCTGGACTGGAATCTTTACCAGGCTCATTCTGGCCCCTGGTGCCTTATGTTTGACAACCCTGGTGCAGACAGAAGAACTTTATTCTGTTTACAATGTCAAAATAGCTTTTAGTGTTTGCTCTGAAACCTGTTAAAGGCTAAATCTAAAGTTTCTGTGTCATTACCCTTAACTAACAGGTTCAGCTTTATCACGGCCTGACCTCCTGTGGCGCTTGTCAGTGATGATGTTCACGAATGAAGTCTGGAGGAGTGACAGGTGGTCCTCGTGATAACTATCCATCCACCACCTTCTATCTCACTGTGGTATGACCCTGTGTCACTGATCTCATCTCTGATATCTGCAGCTGCATCAGAATACAGTGAAAAGACGGATCAAGAGGTGTCATGATCGATAGGTCAGAATGAGAAAGTGCTGAAAGGTCAGCGCTAATTGATTCCCACATTATTGCGCTGCACCCTCTGTGCTGCTGCGTCTTGTTGAGTGTTGCGGGATATCAGAACCCCTGTGTATTTTTAATAACATCAACCGATCCTAATTATTCGCTCTGCTCTGGCAGAAGGGGCCGGCCGTGACATTTTCTTCATCTGCGCGCGATGCGTTATCTTATCCGCACGGCCCTCACAAACTCTGACCTGTCTCTCTCTGTGACTGTTCCTTGTTAGGAGGAAAGTCTGCTTTGCCCCCTGCTGCATGTAACCTCTGCCATGCAACCATCATTAGTGACTGAGAGTGGGTGTACGCGGTTGCTGCGCCGTGCTCTGACCAGCCTTCTTGAACTCCAGGAGGTTATCGTGGAGCTTTGTGGGGTCCAAATCTTGAATCTTAGACCGCTCAGCCGAGAGCAATCCTGGCAAGACGTTCACCTGTGCTCTCGGCTCTTCAGGGGAAGAGGATAAGGCCAAATCTGATTTTCACCTCTGTCTAGGCTGATGTGACGCTCTGATGGAGTTTTGGCTGGTCTGAGAAGTGTAGTGACATGAGAAGATGAAATGGATGTTAGTGGTAAGCTTAAATAGAGTACTGTGTCTTATTTAACACAGTCATTGCATATTTAAGACATGAGTAATACAGGAGTGCTGTCTCCCCTGCCCAACTTTTCCCCAGCAACAATGAAAACTGTCTTCAACTGACTATAAATTAGTCAGAGTGGACATACAAAACAAACAAACAAACAAACAAAAAAAAAAAAACAACCCCTCACACACAATACAAGCTGAACCAAATGAAAACCAGGTACAGGCATGCAGCTACACAGCTCCTTTTGACCCTCTAAACCCGTTTTGTCCAGCACTACTTCTCTGAAATAGCATTAGCATAAATCTCCAGCCCATAGAGGTAATGATGGCGTGAAATTATGGCTGCCTCAGCAGACCTTATTCCCCTCTCCGCACTCCCTCCCTCTGGGTCCAAGGCCTCAGCCTTCGACTGAGACTGTCTCCCAAGCCTTCTTTCTCTCCATCCCCTCTCCCTCTCTCCCTCTCTTCTTCTTTGCCTTCCAGTTCTATTCAAAGGGAATGTGTAACTGAATTTGAAATTGAGTGCCCTTCTTTCAAGGACCACGGCTAATGAGACGTTTTGCCTTGAAATCCAGGCTGGATGGGGGAGACCCTGATGGGCAAGGCCTGGAGATGATAGCCACCCTGTATGTCAGGTGTAAGGCTGTCCGGATCTCTCACCACTGTGAAGGGGAAAGGTGGTTCTATAGGAGTGAGAAATAAGGATAAGCCTTCATAGAATGAGCACTCTTCTCTGGGTCACCTGGGGGCTGCCATTGTGAATCCAAGAGCCAACCTGAAATAATATGCCCCTGTGATCTGCATCAATGTGCAAAGAGAAGACTGACACCAGCCATGCCTCCCCCTTTTGCATACATATATTAAAAGCCTATAAGGGTCTGTAGAGACATAGGAGGTGAGGTGACAATTAGACCAAGATGGAAGAAAGTACACTGTAGTGGGTCTGAGTGAGTGAGCTGAGGAACGATGCAGGATGGAAAGATGTAGGGGAAAGAGATGGAAAAGGGGGTCGGACCCATAGAAACAGGTACACTTGACAGTTTGCGGTCTTGGGATCATCCAAGAGACTCTGCATGGGTGCAATGATGAAAGGAATTGGGAGCTTTGCGTCCTAGGAGTTCACCCTTTAATCAGGGGCCCAGAGGAGAGAACCTTGCAGCCTGGGGGCCCCTGGACGCTGCTAGCAACTGTCATGCTAATGAAAGAGGCTCAGGGTGTGAATGGAGAGGCTAGCTTGTTACCAGTGTGCTAATTAATGCATGTGTCAGGGCTGTGTGTGTGTGTGTGTGTGTGCATGTACAAGTTTTATGCATTTTAATGAGGTGTCTGTGTACGTGTGAGAGTGTGCATGCTCGTTGGGATGAGAGGGATTCGAATCGTGGGGTGAGACGGATGTGCGACCAGGTTTAAAAATAGGGGCTCAAGAGTGCCGAATACAGCAGATCCATCTAGAAAATAGGATGGAGATAATTTATATTAGTATTATATGACAGCAAGACGCGAATCTGCCAGCAACATCATCTTACCGCTCTGCTAAAAGATCGTTTTCAGTTTCAAATTTTAATTGAAAGCACACAATGGAATCAGATAAAAGCCTGTAATTAATACATTATAGTCGTTTTATCTATTAAACTACAATTTCTTCTTCAGCTGCCGTCTGCTCTGTCTCAATCACTACGGTGGAAACAATCCTGTCTGATTTACTTTCTCGTGGCCGACTACATCACACTGGCTTCTGTTGATCGGGGCTTTTGTGTCTGCCAAGTCTCAGACTATATGACTAATAATTATCTTTGGAGATGTGTGAAGGGTCTCATTCCAGACAACCCTTTCTGTCTATACCCCACGTTCCCACGGATGAATAGCTGGGGCTGGGTGGGTGGGGGAACTTGTGGATGGCCACAGGCAAAGCATATGGCCCTAGGCCGCAGCATTGTCTGAGCTTGTTTGGGAACGACAAAAAAAAACTGCATTGTTGCACGTGTCACCCAGACAAGACATAGGGGCGTGTGTCAGGGACAAAGAGAAAGCCATCGAAGTCTGTGACCTTTTAATTTGCTGGTGGCCTCTCCCACAGAACGCGGTATCGGCCATACATGCTCCCATTCTGTGATTTGGGACTCTATCAATGTCGCCGGTATCGACGTCTGTTGCATTCATCTTGATGCAAACTGATGCAACCCAGGTGGTAAATGCGCGTGCTGAGGTTTGTTTTTTTTAATAATTTTTATTGAACACGTATGAACTATATTATTTCCACAATCAGAGCAGAGACGAATTAGGTTCAATCTTAAACGTTTCGGGGTTAGGGCCTCTGAGAGACTTGCTTATTTTGCCTGAAATGTGAAATTCTCATCTGTGAAGAATTAGAATGATTTTCCAGGGCATCAAAACTAATATCTCTGGAGATGTAACCCAGTGTGGAGGTGATACACTAACGAATTATGAGCTACTTTTCCTTCATCAGTCAGCTTGCATACAATTTTAAGCAGCTTGTTTCTACATGCTCAGCAGAAAAAGAAAAAAAACAAGTCTTCAAAAAGTCAGAAAGGTTTTCGTTTGGATTAAACAGCAAAACTAAAACCATTTGAAATTTGCTATAATTTTAAAAAATACCCTTTATGCATTTTTATTTTGTTCTCTCCATTTTCAAGTGAGACGTACCGTTCTGATGAACAAAGTGTTCACACGTTCCATAGGTCACCGTCCAGCTTCAGAAGTGCCAGTTACACTCGAGGTGCCTATATTTTGTTCCACTAGTGCTGCCTCTCATATTCCACCCTACCCCCAACCTTGTCTGCCCTGTAAAGTGCCATTATAAAAATGTCAAGGGGTCCCTCTTTCTCGTCCTGCCTGTCAAAATCATGTGCTATTATGCAAATCACTGTGTGAACATACATTCTCTGAGATTTACACAGGCTATATGGGCTACGGGCAAGAGTGAATTCAAATGATTGCAGACTTAATCATAGAAATACAAAATGCACATGTACATTTATGAACACCTTGGAAACATTATCATTGTGTTACATGTATTATTTAAGTAACATCCCATGTTTTTTTCTTTTTCTTTATATAAAAAGTGATTAATATAAGATTTGTGATTTCTAAGCAAAAAATGAAAGCAGATTTTGAAAAAAATATATGGATCAAAGAGGCTCATAAAAAACTTTTAAATATCAGAATTTGAAGCAAATAACTTTATGGGGGGAAAAAAAATCAGTTTAGCTTTAATTCCTATTGAACTCAGATAAATTCCCAAATTCCAATATATTCTTCATGTGGAGAGGATTTTCATTCACCGATACAGTTTATTGAAATGGTTCAATGGCAGTAGGCCCTTACATTGGGTTTAAAGCAATTTTTCTCAGTGGCTGTTAGAAGTGCACATGAGATTTTTATCCTTTTACATTTCTTAACTCTTTCCCTTTTTAAATGCCTGTGTTTGAATTGCAGTGTCGGGGGTAGTTTTGTAGTTCTACAGAAGTGGAAGTAGTGTATGTGTGAGAAAAGAGGAGGAAAGGGGTACCAAAAAGATAGAAAAATGTCATTTTTATTAATTTTTTTTAGTGGAAAGCTTCAGTGTACCTAAGACGGAGGTCAACCCCATAATGTACTCATTCGGAGGTTGGATCATTAAAGCCATTTACTATGGCTTTCATTGCATTGCTTCTTAAGTAATGACAGAGGTTTTCCTATTGAGAGCGAGTGAAAAGAGCTACGTGTATCCTTCTCCTGCACCTGCCCTATATGGCGTGTTATATTAAAGAAAATCCAGAAAGGACAGATAACTTCACTGCTCTGTGACACATCAGGGTATCCATTAGCTGCAGGAGAGCACGGGAGAGAAAAGGAGAGCGAAACAGAGAGCGGGCCTTCTGTTTTGACAGCCATAGACCGGAATATCGCTCCATTGTTTGTTTCTCAGAGACAAGGAGTCATGGATGTGGTTTGAGTGACAGTGAGTGTGATGTACGCTGACGCGCAGAGCTGATTCACATTTCCTCTAATTGCTCCACATTGCCCGATCTTGGCACACATGTAGAGCATGGTAAGAGGCGCCTCTTTTTAGGTTGAAACGGGGAATGCTGTGATTTGGCATACAAAGAGAAAAGGAGGCACAGGGGGTAAGAAGAAGATCAGGAGGAGGAGGAGGAGGAGAAGGGCTGGAAGAGGAGAGCGCTCTATTATTCCTGATAGACTACTCTGAAGGACAGAAAGGTGATGGCCTTGTTTGTACAACTCTGTGGCATAATAATGTCCCGCGTTAAATCTCTGGCCAGTTAAGGCATAGATGTGACGCTGGTGCGTTAGATATATGACATAAGGCGCATTCGGCCAATCAAGTGTCACCGAAGCGAGCCAGTTTTGTGGAAATAAACCAAATGGAGAAACAAAGAAGGGGACGTGAAGGGTACAAAATAGTGGCAGACATGGCGTCACTTTTGATTCATGGTGTGCTGAAGAGCATTGAGATTGGAGGAAATCCTTGCAGGGGGGGAAGCCTCTATCCTTGCTGATGCTATTTTAATTAAATAGTTGCTAGGTTACACATTGCAGAACGACAGAGGTGGGTGGTGTGGCACAGGCGCCTGGGCAAGGGTGTGTGCACGCGTGAATATTCGTGTGTGATGGAACATGTCCCTCAACAAAGAAAGCACATCCCTTTTTTTTTTCCACACTCAATCTATAATAAGGATTTCAAATGTGAGACATATTGACATGAAATACAGTGAGAGCGATTTTACGCTCTCTAAAACTCTCTCCAGCTCTCTCGCTCGCTCTCCCCATATTCGTCTGTCTTTTTCATTTTTTTCCTCTCGCAGATCAGAGGACGGGGGGAAGCCCCCTTTCATCTCTGTGACAGCGCTTTTCACCTCCACTGGTGACTGGTGCTCCTATTGCACACTGGGATGCCAGACAGAGCAGAATGCCACAGGCCCGTGCACCCTGGCAACCACTCCTGCTTTAGACGCCCCCCTCGCTCCACAGCGTACTCTGGGAATACACGCACCCTCCTCCAGCCTCCTTTAGCCGGCCACTCCGAGCCTTCGTCCACAACCTCCAGACAGGTCACTGATGGATGGAGCAGGAGAGCGCACAGAACCCCTTGATGTTGGAAATAAATCTGACAGGCCTGGATGGATAAGGCCAAGCATTATATTTCTCATTGGCTTCATGCTGAAGTGTGTATGTGTGGAGCAGTTTGTCCTATTTTACTACACCATTTTCTTTACTTTTAACACCCTCCCTCATCTGTGCCCCAGCCCTTTCTTTCTTCTCCTTTCCTCCTCTATGGCAGCAGAGATAATGCCATAATTTACAGCTATGCATTGTAGAAGATGAATGATAGTTGCTTTTCTTGCTTAATATGCATTCACCACTACCAGATAATAGTCTTTTTGTGGGAATAATAAAAGAAATACCCTCAAAAAGAAATTGAGCATTTTTATGTTATATCCCCTCTCCATAATGTGCTAAAAGTGATGTATAATTTTCGATCTTTCATTAGAAACAAAATTGATAATGATGAAAGTGTGCTACATTTTTCTATAGGTTTTCTTCTTTTTTCATGTTCTTAAGTGAAATATTGCACGAGGGGGGGAAAGTTAGCTTTTCTTTTTCTCCCATAGGTAGTCTCTTGAGTGTATATGCAGCCTGCTTAAGAACAGGGCGAGAAAAACACACAGACACACACACACACACACGAATAATTTTGCAGACATCTTTTTGCAAAAACATCTAGTCTTGATGCATATACAGCATAAATATGTATTCCATGTCTCCATCACAAACAGCAATTTCTCTTGTAAATTCACACTTCCATGTCTTCTCAGCAGACTGTGAGGTAAAGGAGACTGGAGCTTCGG
>VURO01008296.1:3557-14873 GCA_015108175.1 Pelvicachromis taeniatus
GGGGCACACGCCCATGCTGCCATTACTTGACCATTTTCCAGATGAAAACAAAGCCCCGATTTACTGCGCACAACAAATCACACGCATTGCTGACTTTGTTTTCTAAGCATGCACATTCTCAAGCACAGCAGCACAACACAACACAGTGGTGCTTGGTGAAACGGTGCCAAAGTGAATGTATAATGAATGTGTCGTGGTAGATGTGGTCTTTATTTTGCAAGAGGAAGAGTCAACAAACTAAACGGTCACCATGCAACCTGTTGAAAGTGACGAGAGTAGCGCGAACAGTCTGACGGGCTCGTGTTCATGTGAACAATGCAGTGCTGCTTGTATTTCCTTCCATGTACATTTTATAGATTTAATCTAAAGTATTGTGTGTGTTATGTCATGATATGCGTGATGTGTGACGGTTCGTCATGTAGTGAGGAGTGTGTGTTACTAGTGGGGTCAGAGGCACCAGTGCTTCTTTTTCTTTGTAATATCTCCCATTTCTAAGCGAGACCAGCCCCCACAGCTTATATAACACAGGAAACAGATGTTAGCAACACACAGTCATCCCTCTCGCACTCTATCTCCCCGCCTTTGTTTCTCCCTTCTTCCCCTTTTTGTCTTTTACTCACATCACGATGCGTCCCAGGCAAGTTGCAGTTTGTGCTCTCCACCATGAAAGTATCTGTAGATTAATCAGTGGTCCACATAAACACACTCATCCTTTCTTAGTCATTTATTAATCCATTTCTTTTTTAAGCGCAGTGATGCTTAAACTTCCTCGTTTCGGTGGAAATCATATAATTCTATTAAAAATAAATACCAGACTACTTGAACGCTGATTGTAAATTCAGCCAGTTGTGATGGTTCAGCTGGTGTACAGACCTCCTGCCTCCATACATCTGGATTAGGAAACGTGACTGCCCTCTAATAATTTGACAGCCTCATTGAAGCACAAATTTTCACTACAAGTTAATGGAGCTGAAAGAAATGTAAATGTGGTTTATTCTAATGAGCGGTAGACTCAAAGAACAGTGTCTCACACATCCTTTTTTTAAGGTTACTTTGGCAGCGTTAAATGAGTTGGGGAATGGCAGGCAGTGGACCAAACCACTGTGGTATATGAGTGGGAATGGATAAAAAAAACAAAATTCAAATTTGACATCCAAACTTAGCACAAGTGCTTTCAGTGAATGTTATAGTATGATTTTATGTTTTTACAACGATGCATTCGGGAGGTCATGTGTTAGTACTGGAAAGGGGATCCAGGCCCCTCCGGACCCTCCTGTACTTTCCACCTATGGATGAACTGACAGGACAGCACAAGTCTGAAACAGCGGGTGAGACACTCTTCTTCCCCTTTAGCCATGCACTCAAGTGGTTAAAGAGGTAGGAGAAGGGAAATGCATGAAATTTCTAGATTGGAATAATTTTTTTTTTTAATCGGTGTGGTATCAGATCTGAAAATTCACAAAATGTAACCCACTTTCTTTGCAAATTTGTTAAAAAAACAAAAAAAAAAAAGTCCTTTTCACCTTCTCTAGCTTCCAAGAGTATAATGCTTGTTGCCAAGGCGACTGTTCTAACCCAGGTGACGGGCCCTTCCTGTGAGATGCGCCCTGTGATTGGCCTATCGACAGATAGGCTACAGATTAAGCATTTTGATTGGCTCGCTGGCTGGTTGGCAGCGGCAGAGGCTCCAGCAGACAGAGATTCTGGAGAGAGCATTGATTCAATCGGCTGGCAGACAGTAGACACACACTCCACACACACACACACACACACATATATATATATATATACAAACACCGGCAGGCTGGAGGTGCAAGGGGAAATTTGGCCCAGTGGGGGTCACCTCTGTGGGAGCGAGTGTATGTGTGTGTAATATCATGCTCTCCAGGAGAGGCGTTGCTGGCAGTAATAGAAGCACTCCCAGGAGCACACCACGCTGGGTAATATCACACTCCCCAGGGAACTCGTCATACACACATTCACACACACACACACACATACACGGAGCAGAACAGGGCACATATGGCCTGTGTTCAACACGTCTGACATACTAATGCAAAGATCCAGACAGGGGGGACACAAATCAACAGTGCACACACATCCTATTAGCTTCTTGCATTCTTACAAGGTCGGGAGCTGCAGCGGGCCGTAGCACAGTTTTTGACTCTGATTCAGTGGACATCTGAGGATGAAGAGGCACACAGAGAAACACAAGAGGTTCTGCGCGGTCACCGCTCGGTGGAGATGATGGAGCCTGAAGGATAAAGTTAGATATCAGACGTGATTGTGAAAGTTTTCAAGCCCGCAGGAGGACCAAGACATCAGATGTTAGAGATTTTTGGGTAATGTATATGTGACCTACTGCTCTAATGTTTAACTGGAGCAGAGCTGTGGGACGGCAGGTCATACACCATCGCAGTAAATTGCAACATGTTTCAATTTAGTTCTTCGCTCCCTTCCCTTTTAGTCCTGTTTTTGAAACAAATACATACATTTCACATGTAGCCCGACTCACAAACCTAAGAAGAAAAGCATCTTTGGTCTAATTTCTTCTGACAGAGGAGGAAAAAAAACACTGAAACATAAGAGAGCTCTGTACACGTTTCCAGTTAAGTGCAGAGGCATTAGCTACTATTTGCAGCTTCATGTGTTATCTTCAGACTTGATAGGGCGTTACAACCAAATATTCAGTTCCAGCCGACATCCTGTCCCTTTATCCTCATTTAAATATTAACATATTAGTAAAATCTTCTTTGATATAACAATCTTTGTTAAATATATTAATTTGAAGTTTTATCAATACCCTAAACTGGGGTGATTTGTTGCCAAGGCAACTGTTCTGGGGTACACATGGAGGTTTGTGTACCGCTACAGATAAGAGGTTGATTTTTTGCCAACCCTCTAATTTAAATGTAGCAATATGGTGATTATTTCTGAACCAATTCAATTCTTAATTAGTGTTCACGTGCACATCTTCTGTGATATTTCCCTCTTTATAGCTTCCTGGACTGGAATTAGGAGATCCGATGGACAGTTGACCCTTCATTTGACGCACGCATCACTCTACCCCATTTTTAAGTCATTTTAATCTTTTTCCTGCTGGCAAATATGTTTCTGTATCATTAAAAACACCAAACCAGACTTCTAAATAAAAGCAGGGCACTACGTTTTATGTCAGATTGATATTGGTCGGGTGCAGATAAATCTGTATCAGCCTATGTGTTGTCCAGTATTTGCCCATGTCATTTTTTCTTACCGGAGCATACACTCACCAGCCAGTTTATCAGTTGTACCTGTTGAACTGAGTGTCAACGCAATTATCTAAACAGTACATCACTTGGCAGCTACTCGGTGCGTTTGGGGATGCAGACGTGGTCAAGAAAACCTGCTGAAATTCAAATCATGCATAAAAATGAGGAAGAAATGTAATTTAGGCTGAATATTTCAGAAAGTGCTGATTGAATGATCTTCCATCTCTAGTTTTTCAGAGAATGTTCTGAAAAAGAGAAAGTATCCAATGAGTGACAGTTCTCTGCGTGAAAATGCCTCGTTCTTGCCAGAGGTCGGAGAAGAAGGGCCAGACTGCTTTGAGCTGTTAAGGAGGCAACAGCAACTCACTTGTTACGTCCAAGGTGTGCAGAAGAGCATCTCTGAATGCTCATGTTATGGGCTACAGCAGCAGAAGACCACACCAGGCTTAACAAAACTGGACAACTGAAGATCTGAAAAATGTTGCCTGGTTTGATAACTTGATTTCTGATGCAACCTGTGGATGGTAGGGTCAGAGTTTGGCAGAAACAATACAAAAACATCGCTCCATTGTGCCTCGTATCAATGATCCAGGCTATTAGTGGTGGTGAAATGGTTCATCTTAATTCAGTTTTATTTATATAGTGCCAAATCACAACAGCAGTTGCCTCAAAGAGTTTTATAATATAAGGTAAAGATCGTATAATAATACGAATGAATTATTTAAGAATGGTGTGGAAGATACCCATGAGTGTCCCCATCTTCTGATGCCTGCTTCCAGGAGGATAATGTCACAAAGCGCAAATCAGGCAGTTCTGAAGACAAAAAAGGGGTCCAACCCACTACCAGCGAGGTGTCGCTATTAAAGGGGCCGGTAAAAAGATGCTGGGGTGTTGTAGAAATGGCATCATCTCATAGGTTGTCCAGCAGAGCGGCTCCAGCTCCTTTGTTCAACTCTTTTCCACACTCCTCGAAGGTTAATAGACGCATTTAATTCCTACATATGTATAAATCGTTGAAAAACAATAAGGGGATTTTTTTTACTCGCTAAACATCATCTTTGACCCCAAAATGCATTATTAGTGCAGTTCTACTGTTTTCCTTCTGTTATTTAATAGTCTTTTTTTTTTATCTTTTATTCTCTTTTTATGAAGACATTCCCTCAAAATGCCATCACTAACAGGGAAAAAGTATTTGGCAGTAGAGGCTCAAGCTTAGACCAGTTTTATCTCTGGCCCTTGTAGCCACCCCCCCACACCCCCCCCACACACACACACACACACACAGCCTACACCCTTGATTTCCTTTCATATCAGAAGCCCAGAGTCATGTCACCTTCCCACCCATAGCCTGTACCTTTTTATATCACTATAAACTGAGTTGGAAACAACACCTTGAATGTTTGTTTCTTTGTGCGTCCCTCCCCTATCGCTGCCTCTGTCTCTACCCCCAACCCACCTAATTTTTCCAAATTCAGATGACAACGCAGATAAAAGCATGCTGGAGGCTCTGAGAGACAGAGACAGTCTATTTTTATGGCACCCTTTCTCTATAATCTATAGGCTGGCTTCACTTGGGATGGGGGCCGACAGCTCCATTAGGTGAGGGGGATAGCCGCTTTGATCTAAAAATACGCACCATCTGGAATGGAGAAAGTTAAAGAGTTTGTCCTAATCAGAAAGAAGCTCCATGATTTCTTTTTCCATAAAGATGGATAGGAAAATACTTTGAGGATGTATTACTTCTCATTCCTCGGAGTGCTATCTTCCTTGGGAATATGGGGATGTTTGCATGGTCGATGTTTTTTGGTCGGCGGTGAGGCGCAGGTGTTTGAGCCAGTAGATGCACAGTGGGAATGCAGGATGGATGTGTGTACACGTGGTTTGGTAAATAAGAGTCCTGTAAAATGTCTGAATTTGAGCGTGTGTTTGGGCTCAGATCATGTGCTGTGTTTGTGATGTGCTTCAATAATGCTCCCAATAACAACTTTCTCCTCTTCTTTTTTTTCTTTCTGTCTTTCAGAGCATAGGCAAAGGCTCTCTGTGGTCCATAGATCCAGAGTATAGGCACAACCTGATCCAGGCTCTGAAGAAGACGCCGTATCATCCCTACTCGCCCAGCCTGACCACCCCCTCCACCTCCCCACCCACCTTACCGCAGACATTTCACCACAGGTAAGACGGACCTTCTTATCCACCGACTGAGTGAATCACGGTTGGTTAATTGATAAACCCGTTCACAGGGAGGGGATACTGTTAGACTCTCGTCATGCTTGTCTCTCTGAAGAGACTTTAGAAAACAGAGTACCACATAAGAGTGATTCAAGAGAATTTGTGGCATCCACCTGTTCAAAGGTATCATGTACTTGTCGTGTTGGATTGTCTCTTAAGGAAGGAATGAAATTCAGCGGTGTTCCAGAAATGTCATAGCGAGTCCCGTACATGCTTAAAGTGTTTAACTCTGCTTTTTTGAGCATCTCTCTTCATTCTGTCTTTATTTCTGTTCCAGTCTTTGCTGCTCTGATATTATTTATGTTGTCAATGGCGTAAAATATGAGTTCCTTTACCTAAAGTAGTGAAACACAGTGCCTCAGTAAAAATAAGTATATTTAATGTACCAAACAAGAATAGCTTAAATGATCTTAATATAGCCGGCCAAAGTAGGTGACTTCTTATTTTAGGTTTAGTCTATGCCTAATGTTGGAGCCCAACTAATATCGGCTGATATTGATATTTGAGCTAAAATATCGATATCAGCCGATAATTGTTTTCTTTCAGACACAAAACATAAACAGATTTCTCTAACTTCTTTAGTTGTTTGTTTACTCACTCACTCGCGCTCAGCCCAGCTCTGCTCAGATCAGCTGGTCGTGTTCCTAAAACGCGTTTGTGACAGGGAGATCGCAGAGTGCCCTCTGGTGGACGAACTACGCAACGGCAACATTCATAACAAGGCTTCTCCCATCACTGCTTTTCTTTTTTCATTTTCATGTATCGGCCTTTATAATGATGGTACTGATAGATCTGCAAATAGCTAGCATCCATTATTAGAGTTAAAAAGGGGGATTATCCAAGATATGAGTGTGGTGTCCTCGTGAGGCTTCATAGCGAGGCTTTAGTAACCAGTGGGTGTCACCACAATGACTATGGTTATTAATCAAGTGTTGCGCCTACCAGCTCAAATTCATTGACTCCTTATTGCAGCACAATGTAGCTCAAGACATTGAAACGAGAGCTTTCAGTCATCACAGTCTAGTGTTTAAGTTTAAGTTACTGAATAATTATGTTATAATTGAGATTAGCGTAACAATCACCCTGAGCTTTGTTATTGGTTTTCCTAAATTCAACCAGCCTTACTGTACTACTTACTGCCCTACAAACCACAGAGGAGAAATCAGTCATCTCTAAAATACGAAACTGAGGGATAAAATGCATTTAGTCAACTAGAAATATCCGATTTTGCTGTGTCAGAGGATTAGTTTAGTGCCCTGTGTCTGAGTCTTTGTCCCTGTGGCTAATTGCTAGGGAAAAGTCAGCACAGCTCTCAGCCGCACAAACAATGGAAACCACCTCACACGGTGGCCACAATCAAAAGAAGAACAAATAAACTATTTGAACTTAAACAGTCGTTGTTGTCTGCTGTTTATTAGTTTCTCTGTTTCCTAATTCCACACAGTGCCTCAACCTTTCTCTCTGTTTGACTTTTTCTGAAAAAGTCGTGGATACTCTGCAACAAGAAGGCTTTTGTGAACGTGCGTGCAACTCGGTTGGTTCGCTCTCTTGTTTCACAGTTTTCTAAGGAGCGAGTCGTTGTTGTTTACTTGTGGAATGAAAAAGAAAGTTCTCTGGGTAAATTATCCGGAGAGAGATAAGTTCATTCTCGTAGTATTTATCTGATGTAAGTGGATCTCCACGAAGCAAATAAAGAGCAAATGAAATGGGGACTTCGGCGCCAGCATCCACATATAACATAAAGTCTGTACTCTCATCTGCTTGCTTACGCTCTCCATCCACTCCCTCCATCTGTTACTCTTCACGCCCACTCTCTCCAGACGTTATATACCTGACCTGCACCATCCTTTCCTTAAATCTTTTTGCATGCTCTTTTGATGCAACAACACTTCTGTCCCTCCTCCTATCTCCCGCCCCCCTCAGGCACATCACAGGTAAAAAGCCTTTTTTTTCCCCCCTTCCTCCATGTGTTCACTCCCCCCCTCCATCTCACGCTTTCCTCTTCTTTCCTTCCCCCTTGTTTTGCCTTTCCTCTGCTCCTACTGTGCCTCTGTTCCACTCATCTCGCTCTCTTGTCTCCTCTTTTAATATCCCACACACCCTCCTGCTCATCCTCAGGCATACATTACAACTAGTGGGGCACCCAGTACTCCATCTTCTTTATTTATCCCTGCTGTGATTTATTCCCTCTCTCTCCCTCTCCACTCTTTTCACTCTCTCTCCATCACTTTATCATTCAATTAAATTCCCCTTTGTCTACATTCACTTTATTCTCCGACTGCTCACAGCCTCCCCCCCCCCAAACGCACACACACACACACACACATCCCTCCACCGTGCGGCAGCTTCCACCTGTGTCGTTTCCTCCACATTCCTCTCCTGACCTCACCTTCTCCCTCCATCCTCTCAGTTTCCAGCTCTTGCCCATCCTGACTGATATGTCAGAGAGTGCTAGTTGTTTTATTTTTTAAATTATTTTTACTTATTATTGTTTCATTTTTTTTGTCTCTCTCTCTCCGACTACACAGCCACCACCAGCCCTGCACCCCACTCCCCGGTTGATCCGGGTAGGTTGGCTTGCAGAGCCACTGGACTGTGTAAGACAGAATAATTGGTTCACCATAAAATGTAAAAGTGTCATTTTGAACAATGAGGTATGGGGAAGTGGAACAAATTGGAGGCTGGATTTGGAACATGAACGGGAGGATGGAGGGGTGCAGGGAGAGGTCGGAGGATGGAGGAGTAGTTGTTCGTTTGCATTGTGGCACACAGCAGGAGATGAGAGTCTTGTTTCTTGGTTTGAGCCGAGCTGCAGGCCCACTGGGATGCTGCACCTGAAGAGCTTCCCACTGTATCTGTGTATGTCCAGTTATTTCACTGCTTAATCCCTCACAGGTTCAATGTAAGTCGATGCCTTTAAGCGCTTTGTTTTCTCTGACAGTTACTGGAAAAACTCAAAGACATTTGCGCCACAGCGATATAAATCTGGGTACCACAGCAAAAGAAGAAACTCCAAGCAGAAAACAGTGGACACGATTTTGTGAAGAATGAATTAAACAATTCAACAGGTTATTGGAATTTTTCAGTTGGTTGGAGTTTTCAGTACGAAGTTAATTCAATTATTACTGGTGAGAAGAAATGATGAGATTTATATGTTTCCTGTTTCCATAACTTCCAGTTTTGAGGTCCCTGATTTTTAAAAGGGTAAAAATCTGGGTTCAGAGGTCAAGAATTATTAATATTGCCCTTCATAACATAGGAAGAAGCAGAAACAGGAGAAACAAATGGTCATGAATGGGTCTTTTTTTATTTCTATAATAAAGACTGTATACAAAAGATGGCATAATCACCTTGACATTGCCATCTTGTAACACACCCGTAAGCAACTTTTAAATTACAATTTTGCAACACTGTAAATCAGGGGTGTCAAACATAAGGCCCAGGGGCCAAAATCAGCCCAGCAGAGACACCAAACTTTTATAAGAGTGAGACGCAGGGTCATTTTTGCATTTTTATTCTTTTGCAACTAGAGCTGTTGCCCCCTGTTGGCCAATAGAAACAATACAGGTTTAATGCATACTGACTTCACTTTGCAGAGCAGAAGCTAGCACCTTATGTTAGTGGACATAATGGACAGCAATTTAATGAAAAAAAAACAAACAAGCAACTCAGAGTGAAGTTATGAGGTTAATGAGGGCTTTGAACTAAATAAGCCATTTTACACTATATGTACAGAGTCCACAGTTGTTATGGGGATGGATCTGTCAGTGTTTCTCACTTGTTTCGCATTAAAACAAAGAAAGTTCCCCTTGCAGATGCAGGTCATGTGCCTTTCAGTTTCACCTTCATCTTCTATCACAAAGATGAATGATTATCCATTACTTTTGAGTGTGTGTGTGTGCGTGCGTGCGTGCGTGCGTGTGTGTGTGTTGTCAAAAGTGTGGCGCTAGCGTTTTACTCTGAAAAAGGTGCTACATTATGTTACGTCAGTGTCTATGTGAGAACATGGCATTAGCTGTGTCCTTTATATGTATCCTGGAACTCAAGTCCAATCAATATAACACAATATCTCTCTCAAGAGCACTCACGCTCAAGAATATTATGTTATGAAGTGTAATGACCGTGAATGGTTGCACAGCATGTCTATTATGTTAAGGTCAAGGACTGTCTCAAGCCGCTCTATACAGCACAGAAGTGGGAGATGAACACGGGGAATGATAGAGATAGATAGGAGGAAGTGGCTGAGAAGGGTTGTGGGGCGGGGTGGGGGTGTGGGGGGGGTATAGCTGGTGTGCGCAGACGCTCCTTTGTCCTCTGCTGTTTGTCGCTCGCACCTCGCGCCTTTTCATGGGCTACAATAACTCACACCACAGCAGCCAGCCCCCACGTGCTGTGTGCACCAGAATATGGGTGTGTGTGAGAGAGAGAGAGAGAGAGAGAGAGAGAGAGAGAGAGAGAGAGAGAGAGACTCTGCTCACTTAAGTGTCTCATTCCAGCTCTATGCTAGTCATGCTTTTTTAAATGGGTGTATGTGTCTGACACATGTAATTGTGTGTGTGTGTGTGTGTGTGTGTGTGTGTGTGTGTGTGTGTGTGTGTGTGTGTGAGAGAGAGAGAGAGGCGAGACAGACAGAGCACACTGGGTAGGAGGTCAGCTCCATGGTGCATTCCTTCACACCCCATCAGCATCTGGATGGAGGTAGGAGGAGGAGGGGGGTGTCTCTCCCTCCAGTTCTCTCTCCTCCCTTTTCTCCCTAGTGAGGGGTAGATGTTGAAGGAGGGGAGCGGCGAGTTTAGCCCCTCGCCCACCGCATTAAATGCACAGGGGTCGTCTTGGCAACGGGAACGCCGCCATGGCAACACATGTAGTATAAGTCAGGTGCTGTCGCGCTGCAAACCCATTTGTTGAGAGAGAGAGAGAGAGAGGGAGGGAGAGAGGAGACGCAAGGAAGATGGGAGAGACAGACAGAAAGAGGGAGAGAGAGATGGGGTGAGACGGGTGGGGTGGGGGGGGGATTGGTGGTGGGGGTGGGGGGGGATAGACAGGCTGTTAGCACAGGAAAAATATGTTATCGCCGTGGCAACGCAATGTGGCAACTCTCCATGGCAACAGCAGGTGGCTCACGGGCTGAAATTTGCTGCTTTCGCTGCGTTTGTATGCGTGCGTGTACAGTAAATATCTGCGTGTCTGTGTGTGTGTGCGTCCATCTTTCCCCGGCATCTGGCGAGGTGAGAACCGCTTCACAAGTGCAGACGTCCAAATCCTCTCATTCAGCAACATAAAAACACAACTCGTATTACAAAGGAAACTCTCCAAATGAGTGGAAACAAGTTCACGGCGTTCCCCAGGTGTTTTCTGTCCCTTGTTTGTGTGTGTGTACATATATGATACCAGTGTTGTCAGACAGGCTGATTGTGTTTGAGAGAAGCTCGCCTGACTGGGAGGAAAGCGAGCAGTCAGACGAACCGTCTGACGGGGAGCTAAAGACCACTCAACCTGGAAAAGCCTCTTTCTGTTTTTTTCTCCTTTTTCCCCCACGCTCTGTCTTGAAATTATAGATCCACCAGCATCCCCTTTGTGTGTAAGTGTGAGTGGAGATATCTCCGTCTATGTGAGAAATGCCGTCATTACCTCCCTCATTAGTGGTGCAATGATCACCTAAACCGAGTCCCCGGCTTTGTGTATTCCTGTGTGTGTGTTTTAATGTGTCGTGCGCGGCGTATACAGATCGGTCTTAAACATGCCTGTCTGGCATGGGTGCGTGTTAAGTGTTTGTGCGCTGATGATTTCTTTCTTTCTTTTTTCTTTTTTTTTTTTTTTTAATGTGTGTGAATGG
>VURO01008296.1:21036-34610 GCA_015108175.1 Pelvicachromis taeniatus
AAGGGATAAAAACAAAAAAAAAAAAAAAAAAAAAGGGCTTAAAAAAAAAAAAAAAAAAAAAAAGCATGCAAAATTGCATAAAGAAAAAGCCGCGAGGCTGTGAAAGGTGAACCGCTTCATAGCGAGGGACCACTGTATTAGTGTTGTTTTTTATAACTTTAAATTTAAGCTTAACTTTAAGCTTAAATTTTATTTAAGCTTAAAGTTTGCACCAGGTGTCACTTAAGCTAATCCAGGTCACGGAACTGGACCTGAATTAGCTGAACTAGCTGTGTTTGTGCCTCTTTTTGGAGATAATTAACGAATAACGAGACTTACAGCGTTACTACCAGACTAAGAAGTTTGGGTTGTAGTTTGTTCGTATGTTACTTAAAACTAACTAGCAGATATCAGTGTTTGCTTGTTGCACTCGCACAGTTTATGGAAGCAGCTTGCTAGCCAAACCTGCCATCTAGCTGATACTTAGCACTCTGCCCTTGCTTCTAAATATGGTCTCTTCTGGTTCCCCAAAACCAAGATGATTAAAACAATAAGATTAGAATGCAGAATTAGACTTGCCAGTGGTTTCGTTCATTTTTTATGTACAGTCTGTTATCAAGGCAAGTTTAAAGCACGCAGACATACAGCAACAAGCCATTTGTGATCAGGTCTCAAACAGCTGCCTGCCCTGCTCGGCACACATGGACATTTCACAGACAAGGTATTCGCGAGCTGACGTGTTAAAGACTGTCCACCGAATGAGTTTTCACGTACACGTCTGCCCGATAACGTCGTGAAAAGTTCAGGGCTGCGGTGCGTATGAGGAAACGGCTTCTCTACCCCGCTCTCGCGGAGTGGTAGATCCCTTCTGATGCATGATCTACCACTCTGTGGCATGTCGAAAGGGAACCGTTGCTATGGTAACCCAAAGCCTGACTGGAACGAGAGGTGGGGAGGAGAAAGGGTGGGTGCATGTCAACCCGGGGAGACCACTGCCCACACGCACACATCCATGCAGCGAGTGATCAAGATTACAAAAGAGACTCTGTGCAGGGACTTACTTATAAGGTTATGGAGAGCAGAGCTGGAGATATCAGGGGCAGAGCCACGCTAACAGGAGTCAATAAGATTACTGTGGACACAGGCGGCCAGAGAGAGGCAGCAGAAACACACTTACAATGACAAAATCACAAACAAATCACTCATAATGCACCTCGTTCCAGTGCTCGTGTGTGTGGGGCAACATGAACCAAATATACAAGATTGCTTTCCACATTGGGGGGGGGGGGCTTGTATGTTTTAATGAGCTTGTGGTTCTCGGGGCAAATTAAATTTCTGCTCATAACATCGATCATAAATTTACTGTATGGGCTGAGATTTAAACCCCCCCTTCTCCCCAAAAATGCTTCAGCTGCAGTATATTGATGGCTTGATAAAAGGCTGTTCACAGTCACATCTTAACAAATGTTTCTGCGGCAGACAAACGCAAACAGCAGGTCATCGTTTGCGAAACACAAACTGACCCCAGAGACGAAAATGACAGCTGTCGTGAGCAGCCAGCCTCGAATAATGAGAGCTTTTGGATCAGATGTAAGCTCCTCTCTTCAAAGTGTGTAATCTGTGTAGAAACTACATATAGATTCACATAAATTACAATTAAAGCTTAAAAACTGTTTAGATCGTCCTTCTGGTCTGCCACAGTCCAGCCTGAGTACAAAACCAGAGACAAGACTTTAGCCTCAGTGGAAAATCTGAAATGGCATAAGAAACAAATTATCATGTGGAACTTCTTAATGTTTGTCTTAAATCTCACATGTTTTTTTCTTTTTGCTGAGGCATTGTTGTAAACTAGAAGAAGTCCCAGTATATACATGAACACCCTGAATACTGAAATGCTCTTTTTGTTTTTACATTATTTCTCCAGCATCTTGATTGCAGGTTATCTGTAAAAGTTTTCTCTTTCATAATAACAAATTAAAGCCATATGTGGAAATATCACAGACCTGACTCACTGTGTGATTCGTTGGGGAGGATGTTTTTTATCGCTGTATTATTTTTTTTTTTCATTTTTCTGTATTATTATTGCCAGTGGACTGGTTCTTATATAGCGCTTTTCTAGCACTCAGAGCGCTTTATACAACATCCTTCAATCACCCATTTATAAACGCAGTCATTTTTATGGATTAAACATGTAACGTTAACACACACTCGCACAGTGACGGATGCATCGGAGAGAAACTTGGGGTTAGTGTCTTGCCCAAGGATATTTGGCATGCTGACTGGAGCAGGCTTGTGATAAGTAGCTGCTCTACCTCCTGAGCTCCTGAGTATTTTTAACCTAGTGCTGCACTTACATTTATTCATTTAATAATTAATTTGGTTATATTTGCTACCTCCTATATCTATTTTTTGTGACCTGTTGTCATTCTTTATAGTTTAGTATATAATAATATAATTTTAGGCAGCTGAAAAACACTTTGCGTAAACTCTTTTTCTAGCCACATAAAAGTGACTTTATTCGAAAGACTGAAGCTTCTTAACTTTTATCAACTGTCTGTACTTTAAAGCTTTTACCTTGACGCTACAGCTAGCAGCCAGTTAGCTTGGGGTAGCGTAAAGACAGGAAATAAAAGCTAACAGTCAGGGTAGTCCCCTTTAAAGTTAATACAAACTGTCTGTCACCAGACAGCAACTCCTAAGAAATCAAAAACAAATGAATATATATATTTTTTTTGCTGTTTAAGTGTTTCTATCTTATGCTAATCTAAGCTAATTTAAGCTAACCAGCCTAAATTATCTTAGATTAGCTAATTTAAGATAATCTAAGCTTAAATGAAGCTACATTTACTGTACATTTACTACATTTACTGTAAATGTAGAGAAATGTATTATTCTCTACATTTACAGTAAAATTGTGAGAATAATATCAATTGTCTCACACAACTCTCAGCAAAAAGGAGCAACTAAGCTAATTTCCGTATATTTCTAACCATACATTAACTGCACATACACTATATTAAAATAACAAGGTAAAAGGTTTTCTGCCTGCTGTTAGATCGACTCGGGTTTGTAAGCCGTAGTCTTCGTCTGTCACTACAGGATTTTCAGGCCCAAGTTGTGTTCCAAAGCCAGTCCATTTCCACGAGTGTGTGTTTCAGGATGTTGTCTGTGTCTGAGCCCAGTTGTGTGGGTTTCTTTCTTCAGTGACCTCTCTGTATTCTGCACCAGTCACATTATGCTTCAATGTGGTGACCACATTAGCACGGTGATTAGCAGCACCTGTCTTTTGCCAGTAGAAAAGCTTGGCTTTCCAGACATGAGAATTCAATCTTTGTCTCATTAGTCTGCAGAAAGTATCGTTTGGTAAACTCCAGGTGGGCTTGCCATATGCCTGTTTTTTCAGTGGAGTAAAATGGCACTTAGGCTGAGTGCCGCAGAGTTGTCCTTCTGGTGGGTTCTTTAGTTTCTTTGAAAATTGGTTTGCATGACCACTGGCTACACTTCCTCCTCCCTGACCAAGGCTTTTCTTTCCTAGACCAGATGGATGCCTGTTGGAAGACAACAACAATAGCGCTCACTGCCCAACACAGTGGATGTCGCAGGTCTGCTGAGGGATCTTTGAGCTTGTCACTCTCGCGTTAACGCTGGTCAGCTACTAGTTTACCTTCAAGTTTAATGCTAATGATGGAAGTCTTTTAGCCCATTTGTCATGTGATTAAGTAGTTAAAAGTTACTTGAAAAAGCCATGATAACTATTATATTCATGTTTGACACAAAAAAATGGGAGTGAATGTCTGGTTACCTAGATAACCACTGAATGTATTTGCCACACAGCCATTGAACAGTAAAAGATTGAAGTTTGAAGCTAAAAAAAAATAACATATTAAGCCAGTGAGTATCTTTATTTAACCTATTGAGTCCTATTGAGACTCTCATTTACAAGAGAGACCTGTTCAGGCTTTTGCACTTCAGATGAAACAGGAAACAAAGTGAAGACAGTGAATAATTTTTATCTGCAGCTTTAATTTCAAGACACTAACCTGTGAAAATGTTATTTTCTGACATTTGGGACGAGTCAGTAAAAAGATCTGCAGATAAATTAGTAACGTTAAAAGATGTTTATTACTTACAGTCCCACATCTAAGAGGTATCAAACATTTCTTAAGATGTTCTTGTTTTCTGAATTTGTCCCATTTTTCTCCCACAAAAAATAGATTTACTTGGTCGTTTTAACACTGAGGACCAAAACAGATGTGCCTTTCAGACTTTCAGATCTGCGGTTTCCCCCTTTGAGCTCCAGCGGCTGCTGTATCGGGCATGCTGGATTTAGCCGTGCCCAGCGGTCGTTGGTAATTGAATGATTTGCAGCGGCCTTAACTCATTTATGACGCTTTCCTGCTCTATTTAACCTTGCCTCGCTCATCAATATTGCCCCGTTGGCCTCCTCCAATGGACAGTGAATGCTCATCGAGCTGCTCCCGGGTCTTATCGAGGTCGGATCCGAGTGTCTTTTTGTTTTTTAGGAGCTTCTTCTGTTTGTTGTTGTTTTTTTTATTCCTCTGCTACTCACTGAAACTGGTTTGTGTATTGCCTGTGACTGATGTTTAATATATCCATCTGCTGCTGTCTTTCAGTTCCTCGTGGTGTGATCCAAAATGGCGCTCGTGTCAGGAGCCAGGCCCTCTTCCCTGTTATCAGACCCTTACCTGTAAGCCCTGTGGGGAGCAGAACCTCGGCCATAAGGTGGGTAAACTTTGCTCCCGCTGCCTTCAAACGTATAATTAACACCAGCGGGGGCTGCACGGACACATTCCCTCACCCACAGACACGCCTACACCTACATGCAGTGGCACAAAGCACGGGGAGCTCTGAAATTTTCCACTGATAGTTTACATAATTACATCTTTATTGTGCTCGAAAGTTAGAGGCGTTCACACGCTTCCCGCCGCGCGTGACGTTTCATCCAGGTGTGTTTATATAATGGTCTCTTGCAGACACACAAACACAAACAGGTTTATTAGAGGGAGAGGCCTCATGATTCAAAGAACATTTGGAGCATGCATGGACATGCACATCCATCACAGGAGCACGAGAGTATGATGGCCTGCACCGCATAATGAATTAAACATACCCGAAAGGCTCACTAAAGGTTTGCAGTGAATATTTGATCACTGTAAGGGAGTGCATGTTTTTCTTATGAGATATTAATATGCTCACGCTCTCATTCTGAGGTGGGGGGGGGAGATGTCCGGGGGGACAGGGCACGCTGCTGAAGCTACTTTTTGATTTATGGGTTGTCAGGATTACCCCCCCACCCCACCGCGTCCTTTGACGCTTTACACCGAAAAAGTGTCTCCTGTCTAATAGAGCAAAATGCGCGTCGCAGAGTAACGAGGACGAACAGTTAAACGGCCTCGCTGCAAAATCGTCACCGTCGATGCGCTCCGACTGTTTGCAAGGTTCTTTATGTGCTGAGCAACCTTCGAGACAATGGGTGCTGCTAAAAATGCACTGAGTCATGGGAGAAGGGGGGGGTGCAAAGGTGGCAATCTGAAAATGAGGCAGCTCGTTTTGAAATACGGGGTTTTTATGTGACCTCAGAAATATGCGCATGAGGCCAGAGGGAGCCATTTGAGGGTGATAGATTATAACCTGAACTTTTTTTTTCTTTTTTTTTTTAGTAAAGCGGAGAAGCTTGAGTGTCAGTGGAGTGAAGCAGGTACAGGCAGGCAGGCCACCTGGTTGGCAGTGTGACAGCAGGAGTAACGTTATTCTCTCCCGCTCTGTGTCCTCGCTCCATACAGATCATCCCTGGGCGATTATCTAAGCCGAGGCCAGGACAGCCCATCCCGTTACTCTCCTCCACCCTGCGGCGAGGACCTCCAGGAAGACCACACTTACAGCACCGCCAAATCCCCCAGCAGGCTGTGCTCCTCCCAGGTCAGCGACCCTTCCTCACCTGTGGACGACGACGACATTATCGCTGTGGAAATCCAATCAGACGTCAAACCCGAGCCCCGGGAGATCCCACTGGACTCTCACGTCACCACTGCCGCCACCACCACTACCTACATTTCCCAGCAGCCCCTGCGCGGACAGAGACGTAGTTTGGGGGGAGCCGGGACTCTGGCTGGGAGCAGTTTGCCCTGGACCAAAAGCAGAGCGAGAGGCATTAGTGACACGCTGCCGCTGAAGAAGCGGCGCGCGGCGACGGTGGAGAAGCCGCCGGAGAGCGACGACGAGGAGATGAAAGAGGCGGCGGGATCGCTGCTCCACTTGGCGGGGGTTAGAGCCTGCCTCAACAACATCACAAACCGCACCGCCAAGGGCCAGAAGGAGCAGAAAGAGGCCCTGAGAAACTAAGACACGCACACACATAGAACAAAGCATAGACATGCACACAGATGGCTTATAGCTCCAAGCACACACACAGACAGACACACAGATTTACATATACACACACAAATAGGTCAACAGGTAACATTACTACAGCATTAGTCTCAACGGACACTTGTCATCTCCCTCTATCTATCTGCAGGGCATTAGGTGAATCCTACTTATTTGTGGCAATATCAAAAATCTATGTTTTCCTACATGTTCAGCAACACTAAACATCAATGGGTATTTCTCATATGTCTTTGTTTTTTTTGTTGTTTAAAAAGGGGATGAAAGCCATAAAACAAAAGGAAAAAACAAAAGCACGTTTTGTCACCAATTTGGACGAGCGCGACAAAACCGAGTCACCGAGTGGGGGAGGGCGGGAGCGTGCAGCGCGGGAGCTGAAGATGGCTGTTTGTCTTACCTGTTTGTTTCTATGTGAATCTGTAGCAATCTTGCAGTGATAGCCGGCGAAGGCGGCAGCGGCGGCGGCGCCGCAGAGAGCGGCTCCCCGCTCGACCAGACTCGGGTCGGGCCGCCCGCCGGCCTCACTCTCCTACATCCACGAGCACAAATGTGAGACTGTGCCAAAGATAAGCGACCAGGTTGCTTCATGTAGCCGATACGACAGCTGATAAGAAAAAAATAAAGCAAACACAAAAAACACACAAAAAAAAAAAAAGTTCAAAGATGGCATAGTAGTTAAAGAGCTAACGAGAGCGAGCGAGAGAGAGAGAGTGACCTTAAGTGTCGAAATAAATGTAAAACCCAATGTGATATATATTCATGCACTTATTTTACGCCACTTATAATAAAAAGCATCATGGGTAAAGACATGGTTTATTTCAAGAGCACTCATAGTATTTAAGAATAAATATATTAAAATAAAAAAAAAAAGTCATGTTTTATCACCATAGAGACGGATAGTGTGCCGGGTCTGAGGCAATATCTCCTTCATTTTGTTGTTGTTGTTGCATAATGTAAAACCTCCACCCCCTTGTACTTCTCTCCATTAGACGACGTAGACACCTGGTATAGATATCATAGCTACCAGTAGCTGCCACCACTCTTCCTCTTCATTTGACAAAGAACTATATACATGAACTGTGGGTTTAGGTTTCTGTTTGTGTCTGTTTACCCTCACTCTACCCTCATAAAGATATAAGCAATTTGCCCCTGCGCGGGCAACTCTGTAAAAAGGTTAGAAAATATTTTATTTTTTTCCTTTTTCTTAATTGAAGCAATTTGACCTGCAGGACTTTCTCAGTTATATTGCATGGGTGCTTGTAAATAAGATAAAAAGCAAATCTTTTTTATTCAAAGATCATGTAAGATAAACAATGTATTTAGCATGAAGCATGACTTATTTTCATATAAACCTTGATCCTAGAGGAAAGAAAAAAAAAGTTTTGCCGCCAATTCCGTGATTATATTGGAGATTTTTTTTTTTTCTTTCTTTTTTAAAAATTTCTTCTCCTTCTTTTTCTGAGCGGGCTTTCAAAGACACGTCTTCAGGGAGGAAACGTGGGAGATCACTCTGCAATTAGAGGCCCAAAGGACGCCACCTCTGGGCCTCGGGTTCAGGCTTATAGCGTAGGCCAGCGGAAACACCTCTTATTGGTGGGCTTACGTCTTCTTCTTCTTCTTCTTCTGCCTGTACAGTGATTTCTTTCCTTTATTTTTTAATGACATTTTTTTTAGGTGTTCAATGTTAAACCCCGGTGTTATTTCAGAACACGTCTGTGGAGTGTGTGCGTTTGTGTGCCCAGGAACACACGCCCTTTAACATCGTGCCTGCCTGCCTGCCCTCAGTACCTCTGTTGTCACGACAGAACGTTAACCTGTCTTTATTTATAACAGTATTGTTTTTACTTTTATTTCAGTGTGTAAATGTACGCGTGTCCTTCCTCTCCATCGCCATTTGTTCAGTGTAAATGTTTGAAATCGGAAAAGGGGCGCGGGAGACTTTGTAGATGCCCTCATATCTCCAAGAAAGAAAGAAAAAAAGACTACATGGGAAGGGGGAGTTTCTTTTGTTTTCTGATTTACAGACAGTATTTTTAACCCGAGGTGCATCATGGCCAAAACGGGAATGCACGCACAAGTATTATCCGACCCTCGTCTGTGTATAAAATAAAGCCGCTTCGTAGGTGAAAACATAGGCTGGGCTTTGGCTGTAGCAGCAGAGCCAGACGGGGTAGAGGTGGGGTGGGGGTTTGTTTGAGCCGAAGAGACGTCGAGCGATCGTCAGCGAGCCAAGCGGGGAGAAAACAAATGCATGCCCCCATCCACCGGTACAGTCTTTCGCCACCTGTAGCATGCATCACTGGCTTTGCATTTTGTGTGGTACCCATAAAGAGAAAAAAAGGGGGGGAAATTGGGGGGGTGGGGGGCAAAGGAGACACTGTTAGTGTTGTCGTTGTGTGCCATCTGTCTGTCGTCTGATATGTGTCTGAGTGCTCCCGGGTCAAGCACTCTGCTGTATTCGATGTACCAATCCACCGCTGTGGTGACTAGTAACCGCGTTGAGTTGGCAAGAGGCATGTCGAGGGGGGAAGAACGTGTCGCTTTAGCAACACACGTTTGGTTTGGGGGGGGTTGCCTCTGGCTCACTCTGTGACATGCAGGAAAGAAGATCTGTTCACCTTTGAGTCCTGGTAAAACACATGAGAACTGTACCTGGGACGTATTAAAGCAAAGCGCATCCACTTCACTGCCTGAAAAGCCCCCAAACAGCAAAGTGTTTTCTTTCAAACCTGCCAAACGTACCACAAAAAGCTCCTAGACAAATAGTTGCCATTATTATGATTTTTGTTATTATTTGTTGACGTTTTTATGCTCCTTTTAAATTTTCCTTTTTCTTTTTTTGTTTCTCTCTCTCTGACAGACTTATCTATAATACTGCCATTATTTTTATTTTTTCCGTGACTGTCTGAGCTGAATATTGGAAAGCCATAGGTTAGAGATGTCAAAATGCAAAACTGTTATTGATCTGTGCGATGTGATGCAGCGTACACCCAGGTGTTGTTTTTCTGTTTTGTTTTTTTTTCTTCTTCTTCTTCTTTTTTTGTTCTTTCGTTTTCAGTAAATGTGTGCAAATCATATTGCCAAAGAATGATTTCGAGACCTATTTCATCACTACATGTAAATATCAACGTTGTCCAATACCGTGGCAAAAAATATATAAATGTTGTTTTATTTTGTTTTCCATTTTCTGAGAAACTACAATGATGTTTATGTGATGTATTGTCTTCCAGTTGGTTGCAATAATAAAAAAAATACGAGTTGCAGAAGATAAGCTTGGCTGTTGTTCTTCAGTGGATATCATTTGAGACAAAAGACAGAGGACATAATTTCTTTATATTTCGCTAGAGCAATGTGAAATAGGTGCAGCGATTTATGTGCAAACATACATGGAAATAGACCATATATGTCAAAATATAGTTTGCATTTCTCACACAAGCACAAAAGTCAATATTTGGTTTAATCATGTTTATTTATGGGCTGCAAAACTTTGCAAGAGTACACTATATTGGTAAAACCCATTCAAATCATTGAACTCATGTGTTCCAATCACTTCCATGGTTGCATGTGTGTAAAATTAAGCATCTGGGCATGCAGACTGCTTCTGCAAACATCTGTGAAGGAATGGGTCGCTCGCAGGGGCTCAGTGAAATCCAGAGTGTTACTGTGATAGGATGCCACCTGTGCAACAAGTTCAGTCATGCATAACATTTTCTCTCTACTAAATATACCACAGTCAGCTATTAATTTATTAATGCTATTTTAACAAAGTGGAAGCGATTGGGAATGCAACCCAGACGTAAGCTCACAGAGCGGGGCCAGGAGATGCTGAGGTGTATGGTGCACAGAGGTCACCAGAGTCAGTCACTACAGACTTCCAAACTACGTGGTCTTCAGATTAGCTCTTGGACAGTTGGTAGAGAGCTTCATGGAATGGGTTTCCATGGCTGAGCAGCTCCAGCAAATGATTACATCACCAAGCACAATGCAGAGCGTCATGCAGTGGTGTAAGGCACACTGCCACTGGACTCGTGTTCTCTGGAGAGCAGTATTTGTTTGTAGTAGAAGAGTCCAGGAGGTCATCAGACCTGTGGCCAGTTGAAAACTTCATATTGCATATTATTTATATTCACATTTTATGTAGTATCTCAACTTTTTTTTTGGAATTGGGTTTGAGCTTTTACTGCACTGGCAGTGTGTTTGTGATCATCGTCACGCTGAAAAGTGATGCTGTTGCCAGTCATACGCCTTCCAGAAGGCATCACGTGGTGGATCAGCATCTGATAGTACTGTGTTCATAATTCCATCAATTCTGACAAGGTCGCCAACACCACAGCCTGAAATGCAGCCCAAACCATGACTGAGCCTCCACCGACACTCACTGTTGGACCTCCTTGGCAGCCAACCCTCCACTGAGATCATTTGTGACGAGACTTCAGGATCTGATCAACTGAAGGGACAGAGGCGTCTCTCAGGTCCTGTGTCGGATCTTTGCTGGATTTTCCCTATTTCTTAAGGACATGACTTTCAGATAATGTTCATCTTAGGCCTGTCACTCCTTTTTTTCTTCACTTGTTCACTTGTCCACTTGTTCTTCACACTTTTAAGGATACACAGCACAAAGGGGCCAAAATTCCAGCTAATTCCAGCTAATAGCTCTTTGGGAATCGCTTTATTGCCCAACAAGCTGTGCTATCACGGGCATTTTCTGTAAGACTTTAATCAGTGCTTGAAGTGGGCCGGAACGCAGCGGAACGCAGTTCCGGAACTTCTCTATTTCTGTCTTTTGGGTTCCGCCACTTTTTTCTGCGTTCCGGTACTTACTGAATAGACAATATCGCAAAAGACCACATTAGAGTTCCTGCACTTATTTTTTCCCACTTCAAGCACTGACTTTAATTAATTATATGTTTTTGCAACAGGCTGCTAGTAGCGAAGTGCCTGAACATACTGCTAAAAATAGGTTCTTTGTTAAGGTGTCTGTTTTAGGCACAACACTGGTTAATTTCTTCAGTTGGATGCCTTTTGTTATGCTTGAACAATGCATAGGTCAGTGTTAAACAGCTTAAGAAACAATCCTCTGAAAATGGTCAGGTACAAGGACTGGAGTGAAAATGAGTGAAAAAGCAAAGAAAAACTTTGAAAGACCTGCAGAAATCTTTTTAAAAATTCAAGAAAACCTGGCTCCCTGGAAGCAAAATCAAATAATATAGAAATCAAGTGTCTCAAGACTTTTGCACACTGCAATCCAATTTGCAACCCACCTTCACCACCCATAAACTGCTGTAAATCAACCATTCTGACTGAGTTTGTGTTGATATTTACTGGCCGTTAGTACATGCAGGCTGATCAGAGTACTAAACAATTATCTGTTTTGATCTCAGCACTTAAAGCGAAATGTCGTAAAGGGTGTCAGCCTTTGTCATCCACCTCCTCAGCACCACACACAAGCCCCCACTTACTAGTAAAGTGCTAGCTTTGTGATACTAGAAACTCTAATTTGCTCTCAAGACTGACCCCAATCATTAACCTCACATATTCCCATCAACAAGGGTCTTATCATAACCAAGCCTTTCCTGCCAGTTAATTATTCATTTGCTTCCTCTAATCATTTAAGTTCAATACTTCTGATTAAAGTCCTGCTCCCCCTCTCTACGGGAAAGAAGTAAAAGAGTTAAGTGTACCAAAGAGTGCCTCAGTGTCTTATCAATCTGAGTGGTGCCATTTTGGAGCCGTGTGGCAGTGGAAGCCCATTCATAATTGAAGCAGAGACCGGCTTAATCTTGAGCCAGTGCCTCCCTGTGCAGCACGCTCCCACCACAACACAACTGGAGCTAGCAGCTCCTCTGTTGCTATGCAACTACAGCAAAGAAGAAGAGGGGGGTGAGAAAAGAAAAGTGTGCATTCTCTGGATCTTTAGAGGGCATCTTACTACTCAGTTACAGAGAGTGAGACTCAAAGGTAGCGACGACATTTCACGGATAACGTGGCTTCACGTCTGATCAAATCTCACATTTAAAAGCACAGATTAAACAGAAAGTCATTTTCCTATCATGTCACTTGGTTCCTTTTTTCCTCTCCCCGAATGTTCTCCACTGGAAAAGGTTTAGAGTGAATCCAAAAGCACATCGTCGTCAGGGGCAGGCAGGCCTTTAATTTCATCTCAGTGAACTAAATGAAATGAATTCAGGTGGTGTAATATGCCATTTCAGAGGAGCCACACTGAACCGCTGAGTGGATTGATGCACGCAGAGAGCTGTGTGCTCCCCGGTCTATATCATCCATATCCTCAGAATGACCAGCGAGGCAAGTTTCCATGGAGACAGAAGTGGAGGTAACGTTCTCTTGTCAGCTCTCATTTATTGCAAAGCTTTATTGTTTTTTTTTGTGGGGGGTAAATTTCCCCCTTGGTAGTCAGAGCAAGTCTGTTTCAGAGCAAGCAAACAAGACCAGTGAATGTTGCTCATCCAAAAATTCACTTAAATCCGCTTTTATTGAATAACGTGGAAAACAGTTGCGTGCTTTACAAAGTGGATTGTGTGTGTGTGTGTGTGAGTGTGTTTGTGTGTGTATTGAAACGTGAAAGAGAGCCTGTTTTCCTGGTGCGTGGTGTGATCACACTCTTGTGGTGGCATGATGTCACTACATAAATCACACTGCTTCCACAGAGAAGCATTACAGGTGCAGTTATGAAGCTAGTAAAGGTCAGACTTGTTTAAGCGGCACCTGTGTCGTATTAAAGTGTGCACCAGCAATGAAAGAAGCATTCAGGTCCTCTGCTTAGGTAGAAGTAGTGCTGAGCTAACACAAGGTCCAACTATTAGATGCAAAAGTCAATTAAACTATTAAACTGTTGGTGTTGTTACTGCAAGTGAATATATTTTAAAAATTACTAGCCCTATTTCATAAATAGGCTATATGCATTACATATGTTAAAAATATCATGTTTTTCCTTATTAATACTGGCTAAATCTATAAAGAAATTCTCTCTCTCTCTCTCTCTCTCTCTCTCTCTATATATATATATATATATATATATATATATATGTGTGTGTGTGTGTGTGTGTGTGTGTGTGTGTGTGTGTGTGTGTGTGTGTGTGGGTGTGTGTGTGTGTGTGTGTGTATGGGTGTGTTTGTCTCTTTTTACTCCTCATGGATCTGTGTGATGTCACAGAGTGCAGGTATTCTTATTT
>VURO01008296.1:44103-58224 GCA_015108175.1 Pelvicachromis taeniatus
ATCTTCTGCGTAGCACTTAACCCCGAAATGCCCCCACTGCACCTCCCCAGTGGCTTCTCTGGAGCTTCATTCCATCTTGAACATAATAAAAGAAAGAGAAAAGAGCGAGACACTGAATTCATGGATTGTACAAAGGTGTCTCAGTTTGTCCTGTTGTGTATCTCCTTCGCTTTTATTTTTAATTCTCTGCAGTCGTCGGAAATTTTTGCACTGTCGGTTTATCAGTGTGTTGTGAAGTCAGTCAGTCCACTTAATCAATAGCCGCAGAGGGGTGTGTGTTTGTGTGTGTGTGTGTGAGAGAGGGACTGTACAGACACGTGTGTGCGTGTGTGTTGTCGTCGTTGCTGGTTTTTGCTGAAAAGGATTCAGTTTATTTCTCTCTCACACGTCGTAGTCTGGAAATGTCACAGAACGGTGAGGTTGGTGTGTGTCTTTTTTTTTCTATTTATTTTTTAAAGTTCATAAATTGTTTTTTGTTTTTTTTAGGTTGGAAAGCCGCACCAAACTGTGCTCTTATAATCTAACAAGTGTTCCTTTTTTCTTTTCTTTTTTCTTTCTTCTTCTGTCAGCTAGATAAAGGCTACACATCGCTGTGTTCCAAACCATTTCGTCCACCATATGTTCTCCTCTGCTTTCATTTTATTCATGGCTTTTAAAATGAGGATATTTTCTATCCAAGTGAGTTTAACTCGAGGGGTGGGGGGGAGTTGTGTGTCTCTGCAGTTTGTTTTTGGTGCCCCTGTTGCAGCAGTTTGAAATAAAGTATAAATGTGTTTTGACCGTTGTGTCGATGTGGTGGTTGGTTGGCTCCATAGTTGTTTTTTTGTTAGCAGCACAAACCCTGATACGGGACCTGATGGAGAAAAAAGGACATTTTTCACACGATTTAGTTGGAATTAAATGAAACGTTTTACATAAAAGGCCAAAGGATGGATTTCCACACAATAAACAACAACAAAACAAATTTCTTATTTCCTTTTCTCTGTTCCTCATTTCCATATCTGATGTCGTGCGTGCCTTTTGAACTTTAGTTCAGGTTTTTTTTGTTTTGTGAAAGCCGGAGGGATTCACAGACGCTAGCCTGAAGAGGATGTCTTATTAAAATGTGCTATCTGCTCTATAACCATTTTGTCGTGTGTGTGTGTTCTGCTCATCAGATGATTAATGAACTTCACTATTGGCATTCATGTAATTTTCCTAAATCAAGTTTGGAATCAAACTCAAGGTTGTACTTTAATACAGAAAGTTGTCTTTTGCAAAAAACAAAAGATTAAAATTTAATCACTCTCAACCCCCTCCCCCTTCTTCCTCCTCCTATGATACCTGGTCAGCTTTTTGGTTCTGCGGCACTAAAAGCAAATTTGAAAATGTATCGATTACTTGTGGAGCAGCTTGAACACTTTAAAAGTATGGAAATAACAGATAAATAGTTTAACTATTTTTCCTCACGTTTTTAATCATGTTAAGACTTGTAACTTTGTATAGTTTTTAATTGCTACTACTAGATGTGGCTCAGGCGGAAGAGCAGGTAATCTAACAATCAGAAGGTCAGTGGCTGAAAGGGTTCCTGTCCAAGATCATTAGAACGTTTTTAAAGGCACAGAACAAGGTACTACTTAAATATGCGTGTATAAAAGTTGCACTTCACCAATTTGTGTCACACTTCTAGGAGAGTAGCTGGTGGGTGCAGATCAGGTGTCTTCCATGCAAAGGAGGGACCGTGGCAATCTGTTAGCGGCCACGGCAATCACAAGGTTTTTGAGTCAGCACTGTATGCTTTTTTGCAAACAGTGTCACTTTGTACGTGGGAGAGCATCAGTGTTCTGTGAGCATCAGCACACATTTTTCCCGTACGTATGGTGGTTGCCAGGGCGTCACAAGTCTCTACCAAGATGGCAGTCAATTTTTTGGTAACCGCCATCAACCCCTAGCAACCTCTAGGATACATTTTATCCTAGCAAACAGTGGTTGCCAAGTGGTCTGTAGTAGAACTGCAACCGCTACAATGTTATATATTCAAAATGGTGGGAAAAGTTAGCAGTCACATGACTGCAAGACCTTAAGTACCAGGCCACTTCCCATTTAGTGGCTCAACTGTTTCATGAGTTTATTATGTGTATTTTCATTATTCTTTACTCAGCATGCAAGAGTTCAGTTAGTTTAAGGTATTCTAACCTTACTATCTATTATATAGGGTTCCCGTTTCATTTAAAAACAAGGATTTTATTTGTATTAAAATGTTTTAAATAATTAAAAGCAGTCATTCATACTCACTTTTTAAGAAATGATTTTGGTTGTTTTTTCTTCTGACATTGCTATTTTAAAGCTCAACGTCCCGGCCGAGACGCTCAGACCAGTAGTGCTGTCTGCTAGCTAGCAATGACGACAAAGAGTTTTGTAGCATGGCTAAAACTGTTACTGTAAATATATATGAGGTACATTGATTTGTGTAGAGAGTGAGTCACATTTTACACAATGGGGAATCAAGGCAGTTGAATCCATTGAAACTTTGACTGAGGCAGTTCTGTCAAAGTAGACGGCAACAAAGATGACAGCAAGGACAAACTCCAGGAGCCAAACGATTTGGGTTTCTTCATTTTTTCCTGTTTTAGTTGTTAAGTTGGCCCTAAATTTAACTCCAAGGAGCATAAAATGTCTTAAATCTATCTTGTCTTAAGCTGTAGCTAACTAAGGTTATTGTTGTCCTTAGCAAACCCTTATCCTTTTTGCTAACTTGCTAACCAGCTAAAGGCGCTCATCTCAAAGGCTTACAGTCTGACAGACAGCGGGGATTATCCTCCTTGCAGACATGGGTATCTGTAGACACCATAAGTCTTTCCGTGACACTTCCCTGAAGTATGTAGTTGTTGTGTTTATGTTAGGTGTCTTCGTGGATGAGTCACACAGTCACAAACGGGCAGACACGTGCTCGGGACATGCTGTAATACGGCTTTAACTGAGCACGATTCAGATTTCTTGATTGAAATATAATCCTTGCAGATTCTCTCTTTGTCGCTGCATAAGAACTCTGTGGGATCGCTTTCATGCATTTGCTGCAGCCTGCACGAGACCTTGAATCTGCATCGCCCAATCTTCTTTTCCATTTTTCTATATCCCACCATCTGGATGACTGTCAGGGTTTGCACAGCATGGGCGTTTTCCCGACTTTTCCTCTAATTCCTACCCAAACTGACACAATCCCAGCGTCTTTCCTTTCAGGTAATTATGAGATAGAGGTGTGGTGCAGTCCGGGGATCAAAAACTACATGGAGATTTTTGCACTTGATTGTAAATGGATTTGAGGGCAGACTGTCACTTCTACAATATATCACACTTCAGCCCTGAATAGACCTAGTGGAGGAGCAATGTATCCCTGGCTGCTTCTGATGAAGTGGGCCCTTTTGCTACTCCTGGGCACTCAGACATAAGAATCTGAGCTGCTGGCGAATGAGGCTTATAATGAGGCCCTGGAGATGTCTTGCTCAGACTCTACAGCATTCTCTGCTTACCAGCTAACCTGTGGTGACTGCCAATCAGCTACGTAGCAAGTGGAGTACCGGGCCTGCTGGCTGGGACATGTAGAGCTTACCAAAGCCTTAGAAAACAGCAAGCTGTGACAAACCAGGCAGACGGGACAAAAAAAACCTTTGTGTATTTTCAGCAGAGAGTCCGTCGATCCGGACTTTGGCTCCAGCATGACTTTTATAGTATCGTAAACTGTCTCACGTCAAGCCCTAAGTTTTGTCCTAAACAAGTTGTCACTTGGGCAGCACGGTGGCACGGTGGTTAGCACTGTTGCCTCACAGCAAGAAGGTCCTGAGTTCAATTCCACCATCAGGCCGGGGTCTTTCTGTGTGGAGTTCTCCCCTGGGTACTCCGGCTTCCTACCACTGTCCAAAGACATGCAATTTGTGGGGATAGTCACAGGTGTGAGTGTGAATGGCTGTCTGTCTATGTGTGTTAGCCCTGTGACAGACTGGTGACCTGTCCAGGGTGTACCCTGCCTCTTGCCCCAAGACAGCTGGGATAGGCTCCCGCAACCCTGAAAAAGGATGAGCGGCTGCGGATGGATGGAAGTTGTCACTTTTCTTTTTTGCTATAGGCCTACTTCAGAACGCCAATATAATTGCTATCTGCGCTGCTATTGCGGGCTTTCTTCTGTGGAGTACTTACCAAGTTGAGTTAGTCATTCTTACACGAATAGATAAGTTATTTAAAACCGTAGGGAACAAAGTTGTATTTAAGTGAAGTTGCAAGTCTTTTTTTAGTGTGTGAAGCCTTATCGTGTCTGATGCCTCTTTCAGCACCTTTCTTAAGTCATTTTTAGTTTAGGTGTGGCGGTACTATAATAAGATTAGCTCTGTCTGTGCTTTTGTCCCCATATTTGAGCTGTATAGATTTCTTGCACTATAAAAAACAAACCAAAGAAAGCCTCAACATTATATTAAGCAGTTAGTTTTAAGCATTTTTCCAACCTTACCCTAAAGCCATCAGTTGTAATACCTGTGTCTGACTCAAGTAAAAGTCGTGCAATTTAAGTCCACATGGGGCAGAAGGCCACCTGCAATGAATCATCGTCGGCTAAATCTGCAAGTACTGTGCTACAAAGTACTTAGTTCACCTCAGTGTGCATGAACGCCCCAGCACTTCTCTGCTTTCCTCTGAAAAAATGAAGCTCAAGAAAAAGCACTTCTTTACGAGGATCATCATATGCAGAGCCGAAGCCTTGAATTGAACACGAAACACATTTCAATTCAGTTAACTATTTATTAGGTCATTGTTAAACCTTTTTGCTTTATTATTGGGGTTGTGCAGGTGGAGTTGCATCACTGTTTTATGTATTTCTGGTTTAAGAACGTCTTCACATGGCAACAGCTGTGAGTAATTTGAAACGTTACCCGTCTTACTTTACTGCTCAGCGAGAACTTTCTCAATAAAAACAATTTCCAGTTAATTAGAAATTGTTGATCCAAAAGTAGACACATGTTCCAAATTGCCATCCATACACAACTGCACGCTAATTAGGTTTATTATCAGGAACAGTAGTATAGAGTAGCACTTGTCACATCATCCTGTGTATATAGTGTTAGAATCTGTTTTGTTGAAGGCTTGGAGCCATTTTTTTCCTGGTTTAACTGAAGTGTCTGCAAAGGCTCTAGAGCATAAATATGAAACTCATTTCCTGATGAGTGAAACCACCTGCAGAACAACAGAAGAATGAATGTTTTCACTGACTAAAACCCTGCAGTTCGCTCTGGTTATCATTCAAGAGCTCTCCGGGAGACAAAGGAACTTGACTCTTCAAGAGGGCCATCCACGTCGACCGGGCCGTGGGATAGCGTAAGGAATGACGCCAAAAATTCTCTGGATTTTTTGGTTTCTATAACCAAACACTGGATGCATACTCGTAGGCTTTGACCTCCTCAGTCCCTCTGTTCACGACTCCTTTTCCCACTCTATTTGAGTTTGGCAACCTAATCCGGTGTTATCGAGGCGCATCGTCGGGGACGGGCCTGCTTATTTGAGGAACGGCTTGGAGATGAGTTTATTTGCAATACTGGGAGAGGAATAATCAGGCAGGCCTGAGACCCAGCTAGAAGAAGAATGTCAAAATAAATCCAGTTCACAGTCTCATTCAGTTTGCTTGGCTCGGCCTATTAATTGGGCCATGACCGTACCTGCAAGTCTGTAAAATTCCATATAATAATTTGGGAAAGCGGTTGATTCTGCAGGTATATGCTACTACCACCAGTCGCTTTGTGTTCACCCAGACACGTGAATGTGCATAGACTTTGATTTTTATCAGACTTGTCGTGCACACACTCGTGAACAGTGACTTAACACTAGCTGGCAGAAAGGGAGACGGCCTCTCATAAAGGCAGCCAGGCCCATCGTGCTCCAGCTCCAGAGTGCTTTGCGTTTGAAGGGTCCGGACTGGCTCGCTGTTAATGTGTGATTGGAAGAGATGGACCTGAAGCCGTGGAAAACGTTCAACTGAAAATGATGTCCTGTCCGTTCGGAATTCACCGCCAAGCGAGGTCTGGAACGCAGTCAGCAGATGCCACTCTTAATTTTTCCAACTTTGAAAGTAGAGACTCTTCCAGTTTGTGAGGTTTAGAGTGATACAGAGTTGGGAATGTTGCACTATATTTTCCATGCTGACACAAATTGCAGCAATCTGATCAAATATCTTCCAGACAATTATGGATGTAAAATCTAAAAAAAAAGAAAAAAAAAGGAAAATATCCACTCGCCCTGCTCGTCTCTAAAGTCACCCAGGAGATGAAATGCTCACCTGATGTTTAGCAGAAGCGTTCCTTTAATGCCTACCAGCTCAGTATCGCAGAAGTTCACATGCGTCTCAGGTATGCTAGCTTTAAGCTCTCCACTGATTGTAGAAGTCACTGGTTTCCACACAGGGATGGAAAAATACCACGATAACGCTAGAAAAACAACCAAGACATTCCTAAGGAGACACACAGCTGTAACAGTATGCATTAGTGATTTAACATACCAGTGTGTGACTTGTAGAAACCGCCAATAATCAAAATTGGTCTTGTTTTTGGATCACATGGTTCCAAGACGTGAGATGTTTGTTTTTTGGATGTTTTTTTCCCTGAATGAGTTAGCGACCGTATTTGGTAATGTTACAGAAAAGTGAATCACACATGAAGATATTTTATGAATCTAATTAAGTGATACATTAATTTGTTTCTGGTATATGCAAATAAATGCACTTTTTAAAAAAAAAAGTAAAAACACAAACATCACAGTAAATTACTGTAATCGCCAAATGTAGTTAGAAGAGGAATGCAAAAAATACCGATAGGGTATGTGTTCTGTTTTCTGTTAGAAATACTCTCATATATTTATAGTATATACAGAGGTATTAATAAAATGGATTTTACAAACTGAGTATAGTTTCCACTGTTGAACGGCACTGAGCCAGCAGGCTGTCCTTGAATCACATATAAACAGAGTTCCTCTGAAAAAGCTTCGTGTCACTGGAAGCTTAAGTACGTCAGATAATGTGTAATATTTCCCTGTCTCTCAGTGTCAGACTGTATGCCACACATTTAGTAACAGACTCAAAGCATAATTAAGATACTGAAAACATATAAATGAGTGTCAAACCTGTCTGTTTTTTCCCCCTTAAAATGATCTCTATTCTGCTCTAGCTGGTTCATCAGCGTACAAAGGACTATAAGTGAGATGAAGTCAGGCTCGTATTTCAGTGACACTTGATATTCTCCAACAACTGGAACCATAAAATCATCACAGGCGAAATTGTGAAAACAGCTGAACTCGGCCTGAAAGCTGAAGCAGATACAGGATACTGGAGCTGTCTGTTAAATATCCGAACGCTTCAAGGCCTCTCCTCTCTCACCTGAGCCTGTCTTATGTTACTGCCTTGAGCCGGCCACATGTGTCCAACCTCTGGCTCTCTTCTTGATTTTTCTGTTGGCTGATTGCTTTGTGGTTGGTATGTCCTGCGGACCTTTTCAGGTGGATAGGCACTTCTTCCTGGCCTATGCTCCCTCCTTTCCGACTTTTATCCTTGTCTCTCCTTATCTGAGATGTCCCGCTGCTGCCCTTTGACGAGACGGTCTGGCCTCTGAACAGCTGTGCTCGCTGCTGACACAGGCCCACCTTACTGAGAAGGATGAATATGTCTCCCCTGAAGGCTTTAGTGAAGATGGCGTAGAGGAACGGGTTGGCACAGGAATTGAGTGGGTAGAAGAGCACCAATAAAATCTTGGAGTTGGACACGGTGATGAGCGGCCGGTCCAGCACGGCTGATATGGCGTAGAAGGAAATTGGTGCCATGCACAAGAAGTCAGTGAAGATGAGAACAGCCATGCGTTTGGCAATGTTGGTATCCTTGGATCCGGAGTGGTAGTGAGGGTTATGCACCGTGCAGTAGATCTTGAAGTAGCAAGCACATATGATGAAAAATGCTAAGATGTTGAGGACCAGCACTGACATGATGTAGACCTGAGCCACCGTGGACTCTGTGTCCATGGGGAGGCAGATGCTGACCTTCTGGTAACTGCTCACGCCGACCAGTGGGAGCAAGGCCAGGAGGATGCAGAAGACCCAGCCACCTAGCATGACAGCCGCTGCGTGATGCAGGTGCAGCTTGCGATCCAGTCGCATGGCAAAGGTGATGGCGTACCACCTCTCGAGAGTGATCGCTGTCAAGGTATAGACGGACAGCTCACTGGCGAAGACTGTGAAAAACCCGGCAAGTCCACAGCCGGGGCCCGTCTGCCAGTCTATGGCGTGGTTGAAGTATTCGGCTTGTGTATGGAGGTCCACAGAGGCGATGAGCAGCAGGTAAATCCCCATGCACAGATCTGCAAAGGCCAGGTGGCACATGAGGAACCGGGAGACTGAGAGCTTGTAGTGGCTGGTGAGGAGAACCAGGAGCACCACCACGTTTCCCAGAACAGCCAACAAGCTCACAAACCACACAGACACCCGCAGGAAGCCAAAACCCATTATGTCCTCACAAGGATTGAACTCATCGGGCGCTGGTGCACACGCCACCTCCTCTCCCTCCTCGCACACCACATAGTCGTAACGACTGTCAAACTCCTGACTGTTGTCCTCCTGGGGGTTCTTTAGGGTCTCTCCGAAACCCACATCCTCATCTGGGTGGCCTCCAAAGTAGGCGTGGTAGTGGAGGCTGCCATGGAAGTCACCGCTCTTCCAGTCTTGCTGGTACTCTCTGTGACCCCCGTCTTTTAGCTCCCGGTCCGGGAGTGTTTCCACAACACTGTCCCCTTGGAGGGAAGGCATGCGAAGGGGCCCCACGGAGCGCTTTTGATGCTGGTCGTACAAAGCAGTAAGGTTGCAGATGATGTACTCCAAAAAGCTGAAAAACACATGCAGACGAATGCACAGAACATTAAGCCCATAAAATAATGATGCAGTCATTTTTATATTCACTTGAAGGAAAAGGGAATCCTGTTTTGAGAGCTATTACTAGTCTGGCTCGACCTCATTCCTACAATAACAGCAGTGAGTGACACTAATTATGGAAGCACTGTAATGAATTATAGGTAAACACATCAGGAGAGTTGATTCAATCCCTGCCAACATCTACATCATGCAAGTGCAGCTGCTGCTGCTCGCTGTGGTGGATCATCCAAATACACGAAATTCAAGGACTACATTTTTTATGCTGCCTTCTACACTTCACCAGCTACAAAAATTAAGAACTGACGGAACGCACCCTCGCTTCTTTTTAAGGTTTTTGAAGCCGCAGCAGTGGCTCGGGTACGTGAGGTTGGCGACGATGAGGTGCTTAAAGGTCTTGATGGGTGGCAGTTTTTTGAGGGCCCAGGCATCACGAGCCTTCAGCTCCCGGACAGAGTCCATCCCTGTGGTTGGCAGGGAGGTGATCCCTGTTTGGGACACGTCTCTGAAAGACAGGTGGGCAATAAAAGACCTCAGACACATTTCGGCCAGAATCATTAGGGAAAAGAAAATGGTTATTTCCATCTGCAGTAATTTATATATGTTGGCATGCTATGTTCTCAGACCTCCTCAGCCTTCCACATGCAGAAGATGGAGAAATAAGCAGCAAGACAAAAGATTTGACACTGATTACATCAGACACAGCATGAACAGGAGGAACTGGGGTGTAGGTGGGTTGCAAAGAGGCTTACAGAGAAGATTTAACACTTGGGTGTATAGAAGGAGTTACCATAGATTTTAATTTTAGACTTTTTTAGTGGCAGACTGGTCATGAGAGTGGTGAGGGATGCATGTGACCAAACATTCCTGTCTGCACACTTCATTCATTGCTCCTCAAGTCAGTCACACGGCAAAGACCCTTCAGAAACAATTGGGGAGAAGGCCAAACAATAATGGGTTCCGTTTTCAAAGGCACCTTTAATCTCTCAAATATTTGCTATATTTGCAGTCTGCTGCTGCTTTTCTTTGCTGGAATTTACATTAGGTCCATAGCCTGTGGAAAATATGAGATTTGAACGTTGTTTTCCCCCGCAAAAATCCCACACATCTGTGGGGCTATGAGATTACTCGAGAGGTGATGCAGCCTGGTCTTGGATAACACTTTGAAAATGGAATTACCAAATAACACATTATGAGTTCTGAAGCTGCAAATCAGGCTACGTCCGTGATACAGCTGATAACATGCAGTTTAAAAAAAAATCTGTATCCCATAACATAACAACGTTAAAATAATACCAAGCACAATACTTTAATCTCACAAAGTGAAAGAACAACACTCTGTGACTTTCAAGTCCAGACTTTGGAATAGACATACTTTGAGCAACCCAAAAAAAAAAGCTAGACATGATGAGACCAGCGAGCTCACGGATGGATTAAACAACACCCTCCATCTGTTTCCTAGAGTGAACTCCTTAGCCCATCATCTTTAAGTAATTACACGCGGTATTTCTTGAACTGAGCTGTCATGCCAAAGCCAGCTCAACCTCCTCGGGACGAAGACATCCAGGGAATTGACAATTGCACCAACATCCTGCGTGATCCTGTTATCAGGACATTCCAACACGCGCCCCCCTCCACAGGCCAAGCAGAGTCCAAGTTCCGTTTTGCTTTAGTTTCCTTTATTGCTCCAAGTCATCAATTAATTTAATTAAATCAGATGTTTTCTAAGAGTTCATTTGTTCTTTTTTTAGTCCCATTTGCTCGACACTCCTCTCTGCCCTCTTACCTTCTCATGGGGCTCATTGTGAAACGCTGTTTTAAGAAAAAGAAGAAAAAGAAACAATAACAAAAGAGCAGCGCAGACCCTGAGAGTCATTTCCAGATGTTTAGCTCATGACCTCATGGAGGTGACCTAACTCAGGACATGTTCCTCAGTGGAATAGAGGAAGAATACCTGCACACAAAACCTGTTTACCTTACCAGACACTTAGCAGCTAGATCCGAGCCACAACACCAACCGGATAGCTGTGGTTACAGGTGTTTGCATCAAATGTCCTTATATATGAGGTCACAGCAATAAAGAAAACAGTATCGGCGAGACGTCGGAAGTCTCTCCATCACATGCTCGCACACAATGCGTGTCAGGTTTCCTGGTCAAAGGCACAGCTGTGGAGGAATGAGTTTTACTCTGTCCTGTTTCACAGACGTGTCTCATTGAGTCTACACGTTATGAATGAGCACACTGCTGAACTCTAAGTGGACTTACCGTCAGCAGCTTCCTAAACAGGGCTAGTACTGAATATCTCTCAAAACAGTTTGCTGTATGTGTATTTTTTAATCTTTCTTCTGTTTAATATGTGTCTTTTCATGTTTTAAAAGCTACAGCCATATAAAACTGAAAGTGCAGCTTTCTGTGAAGGTTCTCAGTCATCCAGGTCGTCGTAGTCTAAGGAGCTTGGAAAGAAAAGCATCTGGACTTCTTCTTTCACCTCTCACCCGAGAAGCTTCTTCAGTTCTAAGGTCAAATCTTTGAACCGAGGCGATGGCTTATGGCACCAACTGTCTGCCATCTATAATCCAGTTTTGAGATCTCTTCCCAGACACCTTAACGCCCACACACATCCTGGACCTCCTGACCTCAGGAAATCACATCATAGGGTGGAGCTAGGTTTCACAATCAGTTCATCCGCAACCTTGGCTGATTGTGACCTACACTCTTTTCCACACCTTGGCTTGTGTGATTAGGTAGAGAATCAATAGGGGGTCCATTGTCCCTCTTGGCAGGACACTTCCATAGGGCTTAAATCTGGGACTCTCCACAATTTGACCTTAAAAGATTTATAAGGCTTAAAAGTAGAGGTGAGGCTGCTTTAATAATAGTGTTGCTGTAGCTGATTGTGCTTTTCTTAGTTTTCCTTTGCTAATTTGAATAATTGAAGTAAATTTCTCGACTGTGTTTGTGGTATTGGTACACAAATCTGGCCTAGAAGTTTGTAGTTAAATTCTGATGAGTAAAATTTGAGGGGGTTTTCTTGTGTATGATCACTGCACCCAAACACTAGCTGATTATTGAGCATTTCCTCCTTTATAAATGTCAGTTTTGGCTCCGACAAACCAACATGGCAACAGCAAAAATATAAATCTTGATCATTTTGAATCTGGAGACCAGAAATAAATGGCTGATATCATGTCCATCTTTTATATACAGTCTATGTTATCAATATGCAATAATATAATATAAAAATAATTGTGTAGAAGTACAAGGAGTCGATAAGAGTGGCTCAAATTTTCAGGTACTCACAGAAGAATGGGGCCGCTGATGGTTCCCGCAAAAGCTCTGTCATCCATCTTGGTTAAATACCTATTCCTGTGAAGGTCGCTGGACAGGAAAGAACAAAATTAAGTTTTTTCGAAAAACTTAAAAGACATTTTCTTTTGTTTTAGGGGTGAAACATCACAGAAAAAGGTCTCACTTGCATTGTTGATTCAAATTCGACAGTATACGATTTGATGGTACCTACTTTTCACCCTTATACACATCTCCTTGAATCCTTTAAATCTAATAAGAATAATAGACATGTGTGGGATGTGTTTGTCTTGGTCAGGCTGTGCTGGGATCAGTTCTCCCCTCAGCGCAGATCAGGCGCCAACACAAACACCCATGTGGTAAGACTCACTAGTTACCGACCAATAGCTTAATTGGGCTGTTATAAGGACCTGGTCTCGAGTGTAGGTGTTGTAAAAGAGAAGAGGGGTCTTAAATTAATGTCATTAATATCTCATATCCTGACTATGCAGGAATCTGGACCAGAGGTGAAAAGCAGAAAACTTGTTGCGACAAGGAAGAAAAAGGTGGTATCGTTACCTTTTCTCTGCTCGGTGATTTATGGGGTTATTGGATGCAGGCGCATGAAACAGATTTCTTCAAGCCTGAGGACTCATGTCACTGAGTATAGGGGAGAAGGCCGCTCTTAATACAGACTTCCTGAGAGACACATTTGGAAACATATTTCCCCATGAGAACTCCTCCTTGCTAATCAAGAGCTGGACTTTTTGAGTGCATATGAGAAGGCCCATAGAGACCCAACTATGATCCTTCTGTAATGCAATTTGGGGTAAGGAAATAGACATCCCAGATGTCAGAAACTGTTTAACCCAGGCAAAATGCTGCATAATCTAATTAGTGGGAAAATAGAAGGCCAATAAACTGCCTGGTTTCAGGGCCCCAGTGACAGATATTTAACCAGATTCAATAAAAAAATAATTTTTAAAAAGCTCTCGAAACATTGTTTTGATTATTCAGGGTGATAGTGTCTGAAAGTGATGGGAAAAAGTTTTGGGGAAATGTTTTTTGCTTTGTTGGTCCGAGTTAAGAAGGTGTCTTTAGCATCTCAACACTGTCTGTTTGTAAGTGTCACAGAAATAGTTTATATGTGGATGAAGTTGGTGGTTGGTTCCAGCAGTTGAAATGTTTTTGCTTGTGAATTTCTGGTTTTTTTTGTTGTATGTTGAATGATTTATTTATTTTTTTTGTTGCACCGCTATTATCGCGAGGTTTTGGGTGTGGCTTGACGCACTGGTGCGTCAAAATGACGTCACCGACTAAAGACGGCATAGCAGCGAGACGGAACCTCATTGAGATTGAGATTTCAATTCGTCTTGAAAGTGCAAATTTCAAACTAAATACCAGTCTTTAAATTGTGTTGATAGGCCAGAAGAAACCCGAGTTATGATTAATTATATTCGGCATACTTTTTCCCTAGCATAATTGGCACATTTAGTGCAAAACGAGCCGATAACACGGGACTTTCTATAGCTAGCGTTAGCGAATTCCAAGCGAATCTGCAAACATACAGACCTGCCTAGCAACAGATTGTCTTCGTTCCTATTGGTGGAAAAATTAACCAATCAAAAGCTATGGCAACCACGGACTTTGGCTGCTGCGCGAACGGAGATACGGCGAGTGGAGCGAGAACGATTTTGAGAGTGATATTTTGGGATATTTAGCGGTTTTAGAGTGTGTAGTTGGTGTTTTTTGTAGTCTTTCTTTGTTGATTGACGGGAACTGTTTCCTTCAGTGGCACAAATAATTTGTGTGAAGTGTTTTTGTGACCTAATAATTTTGAAAATAGATGTACAAAAAGATGTACAAAAATGCAGCATTGGCTGCATTTTTATGTAAATAGTTGAATATAAGTT
>VURO01008303.1:1128-15166 GCA_015108175.1 Pelvicachromis taeniatus
TAAATATTTTTTTAAAAAAAAAAAATATTTTTTTTTTTTTTTTTTTTTTTTTTTTTTATAAAGTAATTGCCTCCTAAACGGAATTGTTTGAGGAGTTTTTGAGCATGAACGGCCTGTTTAAGGTCACGCCAAAGTGTCTCCATCAAATTTAACTCTGGACTTGGACCAGGCCAATCCAAGGCCTGTTTTTTTTAAAGCCAAGTCTTTTTAAGAGCCATTCAGGGGTCGACTTGGTCGTATGTGTCAGATCATCATCTTGCTACATACTCCCAAGTCATCAAGTCGTCCACGTTCTGAAGCAGCCTACACCATCACACTACCACCACCGCCTCTGACTGTTGGTAGGATCTTTTTATCAAATGCTGTTTTGATCAGATATAAAATTATTCAAACCTTCCAAAAAAGTTAGCTTTGTCAGTTCACAGAATATTTTTGCTCCTTCCTAAAAGTCTTGTGGATCATCATGTCACCTCCTGGTTTTGATCAGCGGTTGTTTTCTCCTTGGAGTTCTCTCATATATGGCATTTTTGCCCAGTGTATTTCCTATTGTTGAATCATGAACTCAGGTTTAAGTGAGACCTGGTCGAGCCTCTTGGATCAATTTTGGTCGTCTGGCCCATCCTGGGAAAGTTCACCACTGTTCTCCGTTTTCCTTATTTGTGGATAATGGCGTTCACTGTATTTGCTGGAGTCCCAAAGCCTTAGAAATGGCTTTCCAGCCTGACAGGTGTCAGTCTTCTCAGCTGTTTCTTTAGATCATGGTGTGATGTGTTGTTTTTTTTAATCATTCAGCCTGCTTCAATTTGACAGACATCTTCTAGTTAACAATGTTTTCTGATTCAACAGGTCTGCCTGTGGCTAGTGAAATTGAACTCAGCTTATCAAAAAAGACAAAAAACAAAACCTATACTTAAAGTTGATTCATAATTTAACAAAAGGGACAATACCTTTTCACACAGGACCAGGTAGGTTTGGATAATATTTTCCCTTTAATAAACAAAATCATCATTTAAAAAGTGCATTTTGTATTTACTGTGATTATCTTTGTTTGATGATCTGAAACACTGAAGTATGACAAGGATGCTAAGAAATTAAGAATTGCCTTTTTTTGCTTGTATTATAATCACCTATACAAACAAGATGAACAAGTCATTTCCAAGAAGTGAAAGATGTGGGGAGAATATTTAATTCCTATTATTTGCTGTATTTGCACTGGTTTGATTTCATTTTTTATGTGAAAACCTCTCACCTCTCGCTAGGATTCATGTAGGTTTCTCTCCTCTGTTTCACCATGCGTGAATTTGTAAGCACTTTCTCCTCGACTTACCAAATGGAGCTGCAGTCAACCAAGAGGTGACACAAGGAACAAAATTTTAGCAGGACGTGTTCTGTCCATCATTTTTCTTGCCTATATTTAGGGAAATGGTATGTTGATTAAGAATTGTTACGATTTTATGGTATTCTAGATTCAAACATGCTGTCATTTTACTCTTTTTAGAGGCTGGATCAGGTTGGGTATGGGAGTTGTAGGTAGCAGATGTCATATAAATCTTCCAGCAGTCAGTCTGGTGTCTTCTGTCTCTTCCTGACAGGAGTCCGGTTTCAAATGGAGGACTTAATCAACACACTCGATTAATAATGCAACATTTTGGCTGTGCCCATTGCTTAAATCCCTTCTGCGTTTCACAGCCCTCATTTCACACCTACTTTTTCCCCTTTACCAGTGTCCTTAATTACGCTGCTTTCAGACCAGGTGTAGAGTTGCAGGCTGACACTGAAGTGAAGAGTCGGCAGCTTCTTTGAGCACAGTGGCATGGAAGAAGGATCAAAGATCAAATCTTAAGGAGGTTTAATACTTTTTCAGTACAGACAGACATTATAGTGTCAGCAGTTATGAAGACTGTTTTCTGCCCCGTTCCCTCAGCAAAGCTAAATTTTTTCTTTACTTTAACAAAAAGGATTTAACCAAAACTTTTCTGAGGGGGTTTCCTGCTTACATTTACAATGTGGTCAGCACCAGCTGCTTGCATTGTGTGCATCTTATTTGGTAAGTACAAAATACCGTTTTTGTATGCATGTATATGTATACATTGTGTAAATTTGACCCTGTGTGACTTTGAGAAAATTCCAGATAAATTCAAGCTTGTGCTTGAATTTATCTGGGGAAAACTCTTGTTTTTTCAAGTCATTAAAGATGTATGCTGTACAAAAACAAAAAACAACCAGTTCAAATAAATGATTAAAAGCCCCCAAATTACCGTGACATTCATGCCAGTGAACGTTCACGACAGCTGTAACTGTAAAACTTGTGGTTTTTTTAATCGTAAACTTTTGCATCAAATCTTTTGTATTATCTTTAGTGTCTATTTTGGTACCTAATGTTCTGTTTATTTTAGCCCTTTGTGTACAGCACTTTTGTTACTGCCCGTCTATGAAAAGCGCTTAACAAATCAACTTTACTTACTTACTGAAAGAGACTTCAGTTAGGGTAAGCTTGCAGAATACATAACATGAAAATAACACAATGACCTTCCTTCCTTCTTTTTGTTCAGCATCAACAGGAATCAAATGTGATTTCAAGCAAGCAGGTTCGCAACCCACCTTAACGCCAAGAACCACAAACCAGACTCCTGGTGAGGGCACCAAGTTAGAAGAAGATATCCAAAAAGTTATTGATCAAATCCACTCTCTATCTAATGGAGATACACGCAGCTTCAGCTCCTCTACCACGGGAGCAGGTTTTGACTTAAACACATATTATGGTGCCCTGATTAACTTGTACAATATTTTTCAGCCACTGCGGAGAGAGAATTTCTTAGATGACCTTCCCAAAATAATAATTTGTATTCTGTCCGGGCGAGAGGACTGTGGACTGGAGGCAGAGCTGACAAAGACGGTGTCTCTGGAGTTAGCCAAACCACTGCTGACTTTTTTGGCATCTCTGAGGTCGCAGACATGCTCTTCGCTGACCACCGATGAAGAGTCAGGCAGCTTCTTCAGGACCTACCTCAGGATGGGGGATTCAGCAGCGTTAAGTGGTTTCCAGCAGACATTTATAAATATACTGTCGAGTCTCTCTCTCTCTAAAAATTTAATAAATGTGTTAGGTGGACTCATAGATACAACAGTAACATACACCTTAAAGTTTGTGGCATTATTGATCCAAGTACCAATGGACTACACCAGAATAGCTTTACAGTTTGGAATAAAAGTCCCAGTTTTAGATGGAACCGAGACCTGTGAACAAGGTAAAGCAGAAAAAAAAAAAAAAAAACTTATTGTTATATTATGTACCGTAATATTTTGTATTCCAGATATTATTATGCTAATGAGATTTCCTGTGTGTTCTCCAGGAGATCTCAAGCAGCTCATTATGTGGTGAGTCATTAGTCAAATTTGCATAAACTTTTTCATCTTTAAGCTGCCCCGTGGAGCGTTTTAACTACAGCAGCACCACGGGCCAATGCTTTTCCTTCTTTACAAAACAAGGTTGCTGATAAAGCAGGAAGAATTACTGCTGTGAGTCATATAATAATCCTTTGAAAAGTGCCGGCTGGACACATTATGTAAGTGTTTTATACCTCAGTTAAAATTTGTGCTGCCCACAAGATGGATGTAGACACTAAACTGGTAAAACCCCACTAGATCTTTGTACTATGACTGATACCAGTCAGGCACAACATTATTACTACTAGCAGGTAAAATAAATAACACCAATCATCTCTTATATCATATCATATTATATAATGTACAATAATAATTACATTCCTGTTTTGTTCAGGGGAATTAAGAACAATGTGAGCTGGTCTTTGAGTACATCACTGATCGATATTCTCCTGGACATCTTCCTCCCTCAAGATCAGTCAGCATTCATGCATCCAGGACCCGAATGCCAGACTCCTCCCAGTGCTCCCTCCCAACGCAGCATTTCATATGCAGAAAATAGCACTATTAATTATTATGACACCCTGTGCGATAGCTACAACCTGGCCACCATCAACGACACAATGTGTGCTGACATCCTCTCGAGTTCAGGAGAAGAATCTCCCATGCCTGTGGTCACTTTTTGCGAGGCTCTAAGCTCCCTCAGCTCCAACCAAATTAAGAGTGTGTGGAGCAACATGTGTTATGTTATTCAATCACTGGCTTCTCCACTTGTTAGAAGGTCACCTGACTGCAGTTTTGACAACGCGGGGCCCGCCCCTGCCGTCACCCCTCTCCCTAAACCTCGTCGCGTTGCCAGGGACGCCTCCAGCCTCAAACAACTTGCATGCAACTACAACGACTGGTTGCAAAATAATGTGGACCCTGTCCTTGTGTCACTGTGCAGTGACAATGAACGTGTGGAGTTTGTGAAGCAGGTCTGTAGCAATGCTGTGTTGATGCGGAAGCTGCTCTCTGACAAGATGAACAGCTGGTTGTATGGATACTGCGCCAACTCCTTTGCAGATCCAGGCTACATGGTCAGTGAGTTCTGCCAGTATGAGCAGTGGCTTAACAAGTTCACAAACATGGTGGATACCTCCCTGCTGGTGTTCTGCATGAGCCTCGACAGTGTCAGACTGACCAAACTCATCTGTGAGAACACGGGCTTCTTTATGTTTATAATGTCTAACCCTGAAAATGTTCAGTTCATGCCTAACTGCACAGACTTACCTCCTCCACTACCAATCCCTGCCTCGGATATACAGTTGGATTTTTGTCACTACTCTGAGTGGCACGACACGCAAATTACCATGGATCTTTTAACAATGTGCATCCTCTTCGACCAGAGCGGTTTCACTAAAAAGGTTTGCTCTAATGCAACATTTCTGGATAACCTTCTTCTTAACGCACAAAATACCTGGCTTGAGGAACACTGCCGCACCTCTCTTAGCTTTCCAGTCCCCGAGCCTACACAGGCCTTCAACATTTCAATGTGGTGTGACTACAGCACGTGGGGAGAACGACAGGTGGACGATTCGGTGATTGGACTTTGTTGGCAGAGTGATCAGAATGCTTTTCAGAAGAATGTCTGCTGCAAGCAGTCTGTGTTGGAAAAGCTGCTGCAAAGTCCTCTGAACAAATGGCTTACATCAGTCTGCACAGACATGGAGGAAATAACCGTACCACCTCAGGTGGGTGTTTTACCTGGTGAGAGTGAAAATATAAAATCTAATTGACAAGCACACAAAAAAAGAAAGAACTGTTATTTGAAGTCTTACGTAGTAAAATAAGCCTGCACGAGTCTCTTACAAACAAAATCATCCTATTATATCCCAAATGTAATCAAATCTGAACAGTTCTGTTCTGAAATCTGAACCTACATATTCTTATCCGCTCGTGCACTTTGCATCATTACAGAAAAAAATTAACTAAAGATGACAGCATTAATTGCATACACACCGGTAAAGCTACTTTCTAACAGACTTTTTATTCTGATGTTGTGTTCACCATGATTGGTACTGTAGGTGTGCAAGTACTCTGACTGGACCCGTCCCATCATTGTGGACATGACTGAGGTGGCCCTCTGTGCTGAGATGGATCCACTTAACTTTACCTCCAAAGTCTGTGCCAATAATACAGTCCTACAAAACCTGTTGGCCAATCAGGACAACACCTGGCTAATACAGCACTGTGCCAACTACTCAAAAGTCCCGGGGGCATCTTCTAATAAAAGTGTGGCAGAAGGAGGAGGCGCGAGTGGATTCAGCTCTGCTAAACAGTGTCAGTACTCCAGCTGGATCACATCTCCTCCAGATGCTGCCCTCCTGACTCTATGCTGGGAAAAGGATCAGACCAATTTTTACCTATCCATTTGCCCTAATGACGGTCTTCTCCTGTTTCTGTCCCGTGAGCCGTGGAGCCAGTGGGTGAACAGGATGTGTACAACCTACACCAACTATACCACCCCCACCGCCACCAACAACAATGGCAACAACAACAATAGCACCACTACGGATCCTAATTTTTGCCTAGCAAGAAATCTGGTGAAAGAGTTCAACTGGAGCTGCTCTACCATCCTCGCTTCAGCCTGTCAGCCGTGTGCCACTCAGAATATGGTCCTGCAGACAGTAGCGCGCTGTTGGGTGGACAGCGTGAGGTCCAGGATTGTGGATCTGCTGACTCCACCTGTGGCTAGAGCATTGGAGCAGGCAGTCAGCACCACTGTGGTTGTCCTGTTATCCCTGGAGGAGGTTCAGATCACCCAGTGGCATGTCACCGAGACAATACGACCAAGTGTGCTCAAATCTGTGGTCGACTATTTCAAGTCGGAGGACAACTCTGACAACAAGAGGGTCTTGCTACAGTGTTTTGGGGTAAGTTGTTCTTTCATGCACTTGTGTGGGTTATTACTCAGTAGTGGAACAAGTGGACAGACCAAAGCACCATACAAAGGTTTAGAAAAGTTATTTGCATTTTGCTCATGTTAATGTATTACAGTTGATGATATATATGATTTTTTTTGTATTTGTCGAGCTGGTAAAGGCAGAGACATGACTAAAGTAATGTGTATTACCATATATCTTTCAATTGTAGCCCTGGCGTTTATTCAAAAAATTATTCTGCCTTAAAACTAGACTCCACAACAAAGACTTTGCAGCTGACTAAACCCACACATGTGCAATAACACTAAGTGTATTTTTTTTCCTGACAGATGCTACATTGTCAGGAAAAAAAATTACACTTGCATCTTATTCTGTTATATATAGTGTTTTATCCTATTGTATATAATTTTTTATTCTATTTTATATAATATCCTATTCATATTATCTTATTTTTCTTATCTTATCCTATCCTATTCTTTAGCTTAATTTTTTTCTACTGTAACTTGCGCTGTCCACTTTTGTGACACAACAAATTTCCCACACGTGGGACTAATAAAGGTCGATCTTATCTTATCTCTTAAATTCGGCTGCCTTTGTGTGTATTGGCAACATGCTCTTTTCACCGACCTTTGCTCATTCAAGAATATAAATGGTGCCCAACTCAAGGACTGAACCTCTACACATAACAGAAAACTTAGCACCAATGTTAAATAGCATTTCAGGCACTTTGTTACTAACAGTCTGATACAAAAAAAAAAAATCTGTTTCTTCGGTACAATATGGCTACCAATAAGATGATTCCTGAGGGGGTATTAGCCAGAAACTTGGCATATCTGTGGGTCCTTAAAAAAACTAAATTGAAAAAGTGGAGGACAGAAAAAGAAGAGACAGACCTAAAAACTATCTACAGGTCATTATATCTGAAAATCACAACCATAAGAAATGGGAAAAAATCAAGCAAAACCCTGGCACACTTCCTGAGAGATGCATCTGGCCCTTCAGGTCTTGTGTCAGGTCCTTGTTGGCTATTTTTCAGTGGAGGCTCTGTCATAGTTTGGAGCTCCATTTAGATCAGTAGTATTGGAGATCTTTTCAAACTGATTAAATTAATAACCAGATGTTGATCTACCCTGCAATAACATCTGGAAAGCATCTGATTGGCTATTCTGGAATTTTCTGTCATAACAATGATCCCAAACACATAAAACACATAAAAACATACGCTGATAGAAATAAAAAACCCCTATAAAAACCTCATGAAAAATGAGGTATTGCCCAGTACTAATGCATATGTACTATGTCGCTTTCTGCAACTACTTCTATCTAACTATTTCTCTCATAATTACATGGATCTATTATCTATGTAGTATTTAATTTTTATGGTGGTTTGAGATCAATTTGCTGTGCTCTGTTTTGCTTTGAGGCTCAGCGAGAGTCTGTTAGTCAATGAGAGCTGATGGAGTATATTTTAGCACTTTTCTTGGAAATTTACTCTGTAGGTTAATCAGAGCGTAGTGTGAGTAGAGATTCGCCTCATCTTTTATTCAGAAAGACTCAATCTGTTTCTGTGTAGTTCCGTTCATTGGCTTTATCATTCATCTAATTATTCATCATATCACTTACCATTAGCGTCATTTGACCTTCAGCGTACAGCCGGCCTACAGCTGGTGTCCAGTTACACTTCTGTCACTGATATCCAGATGATGAATCTCTTCCTCTGGGTGTTATTCTCGCCTGGCTCACAACTGATTTGACACTTATAATAATGTGTCAAAGGGGACAATTGTATTATATGTGTCTGTTACTCCTTCTAGAAGTGCTATTATAACTGCATGTTTCCCTTCTGTAGACGGTGCTAAGCAGCCTGCTGCAGACGGGAAGAAACCTGCAGAACACTGATGAAATGCTTCTCATTAAGGTAATAATGCATAATAATACTAATGCGAATTGGCAAAATATCCAGCATGTGTTTATCGTTCACATTCTTTCCACATGTGCAGGCGTACTTCAATTTAACGCTGAGCAGTCTGAGGCCAGTGCTCAAAGAAGCTCACAATCACACCATCAGACTCATCCTTCAGTACTACGCCAGAGTCAAAGACACACTGCAGGTGAATAAGACCACCACCACGTCCGCCTTTCAATTTCCCTTCCCAAAAGTCTTAGTTGTCTATTTCGCTGTTGTTTCTCTTTGACGCACAGTTTTCTCGCTGACATTGTTTTCTTCTATTTCCCAGTTGCCCAATGAGTACCTGTCCACCATGGTGTCAGAGATTATGCAGACCCACCTGGTAAAAGATGTTACACTTTTCCCTGAGCTGGCTCCCATGCTGACTAAAGCCAGCCCAGCTGACATCCAAGCTTTGCCTCCCTTGCAGAACAACATCAATGCGTAAGTGATGGTGTTTCTTTACTAATGAGCCCACTACTCATATTATGCATCTAAACATTATTATTTTTGTAACTTACCACATGTCTTGTGTGAGAGATTAAAACGTTGTCTTTGGTTCCTGAGAGGCTAACATTTTCATTTTGTACTTGAGAATAGTTGGAAGTAGGACATGTTTTTGCTGGACATAATTTTAACCCAACACTATGAGCTTTGACTCCCAATGTTGAAGTCAAAGCCAATCAAGACCTGCAATACCCTTTGCAGGTCTTGATTGGACCTCCTTTAGAACGACCTTTATTCTTTGTGGCATAGATTCAACAATGTGCTGGAAACCTCCCTCACATATTTAAGTCCTTATTAACATGATAACGCCACATAGTCCATGCAGATTACTTTGGGCTGCACATCCATGATGTGACTCTCCTGTTTGACCACATCTGAAAGGCGTTCTACTGGATTGAGACCTGGTGGCTGTGGAGGTCATCTCAGAGCAGTGAACTCATTGTCACGTTCAGCAAACCAGTTTGAGATGATTTGAGATTTGTGACATGATGCAGAATTTAAGACTTATCAAGTTCTTTCTTCATGGGCTCTCCAAATGCAATTCACATTTGGAGAGCCCATGTGAATTGCAGCTTCAGTTTCCTGTTTGTAGGTGACATTACAGGGACTCTTTTGCTTCTATCAGTCATTTAGAGTCACATAGATCATCTTTTCCCCCATTCTGATGCTGCCTTTGAATTTTGGCTGGTCATCTTGACTGTGCTTACATGCCTAAATGTGCTGAGCTGTGCATTTACATTTACATTTACATTAAGAAGCAGCTGAACAAGTGAGGCTATTAGAGTAGCTGGTGAGTCAGTGATAGAAAAAGAAAAAGTGCATAATAGATGTGAAAAATTAAACGTATGCAGTTTTTTTCAGGTTAGGATGAGGTGCTTTTGCCCTAAGATATGGAAATGCTTATCATTTTAATTTGGTCATTGCTGAACTTTCCCTGTGTTGTTTTTTTTATGCCGCAGTTATGTAGGGACCACTGAGACACATCTCAATATATTTTTCTTCCCTGTGAACATGCCTCTGAGATCTCAATTAAGTCAGAAGTGAAATGATGCGTTGCCATGGAGAGTCTAGAGCATCCATTATACATTGTAAATAATGTAATGCAAACAGGTTGATAGAGTAGATCTTAATCCACGTGTTAACGCGTTAACACATGTTTTCTGAGTTGCAGTTGTTTTCCAGTTTCACATTTTGGAAAATCATTTTCTTGTTGTAATAATTCTGCATCTTAAATATGTACCTGTAACCCATGGGCATTTAACCTAATATATAAGACTGAGACTGGAAAAAAAGGGCAGATTGTGTCAGAATGACAATTTATTCATTAGGCTGCTAATGTCTGATGGTGTCTGATGGTCTGTTAATGAGCTTTAGGCCTGTTTAGGCCTTTTTGTACCTTTGTAAGTTAAGCTAAATTTAATGATGCCAGCCTTATGATACTATACTACCGCTTATGCGATAATTCAAAGCAGGTCACATATAAGTAAGTTTATTATGATTATTTTTTTTAACAGAAAGTTCAAACAAAACCTTTTTTTTTTTTTAATGTTTTTATTCCAGTCGGGACAAAATTAATGAAATCTTAAAGAGCTTGAGCCCAGACCAGCAGCAGGCCTTTGGACTGTGGTACAGCAAAGCATTGTCCCCCTCCAACATCACCGGAGGTCAACAGTCTCTCATCAGGGACACCGGAAACCTGATCGCCTACCTGCCCTTCCAGAACTTCCAACACCTCTCAGCTGCTCAGGTAACGGCCCTCTGAGCTCTGACACCTGGCAGGGAAACTTGAGAAGCAAGCAGCGAGTTGGATCTGCCCCAGGCCAGAACACAGTCACTTGTCACATGCTGGTCAAAAGAAAGCACAGACTCATCTTTCTCTGTCACTCCTGTGGGTTTTATTCTAGGGACCAGTGTTCAATAAGTAATATTGGGAAAACATGAATTAGGAATGAGCATGGTTACTAATATTTCAATACTAAAGTAAGAATAAATAAAAGGTTTTAAAAGAATTGTTTCAAACTTTGCAAAACAAAATGAGAAAAAACACCACAAATTAATGTTTTTGCACTTTATGTTTTGTGTGAGTTTCTTAAATGCTTTGAGTTTGTTAACTTGTTGGCATTAGAGGTGCACAAATATGTTACGCTATAGAGGCAGACCAGCAGTTTATTTAACTTGAAAGAAGTAAAGCAATTCACATGTTTTACTGTGATCCAGCTTGGATGGTTTGCGCCTCTAATAAATACAACATATAAACAAATATTACCTTCCATTTAGTCTGAACTTAAAAAAGCATGAACAAAGGGGAAACATGTATGTTTGTTATTCAGCTAATCATTGTTTAAAGTGCACTGCATGCAGACATTTTATCCTCAAATGTTACACTGTACTGTTTTTTTCTTTCCTTGTCATTCATTATATTGCAAAATGTATTGGCCCATTTTTGATCCATAATTGTGATATGTCACTTTTGTAATGCTTTCACATGCAGCTGCTTGATGGGCTGGATGTGTTGCAGAGAAACACCCTCACTCCACTAAAGCAGGAATTAGTAGCACGCAAGCTCATCGGCACCTACAGGAACCTGACGGCTCAGGACTTTACCAGGTTGGGAATGACTGTAGAAAGGCTTTTTTTTTTTTTTACCATAGATAAAACCTGACAAAACACAGTGATACTCAAGTGTTGATTCATGCTTAATAATCCAGGAAAGGAAATAAATCCCCCAAAGGTTTCAGCTCTGTGTAGCATCTTCAGCAGGGGAAACTCATCTCATCCAAGTGATATCTCTTAAGAGGTTCTGGAACAACAACAATTTGTTTTGACGTGATGTTGCTGGATGTCTAAGGAGCTTGGAAAGAAAAGACTTCTTTAAGTTGCTTGAAGATGCATAACCTCTCATCCGAGAAGCTTTTTCAGGTCTAAGGTCAAATGGTGGAGAGTCCCAGATTTAAGCCCTGTGGGAGTGTCCCCCCAAGAGGGACATGGATCTAGAGATCTGAGCATTCCTCGTGTAACGAGGCTTCTTTAAGCACGACATCTCAGTGTACTTCAGACCCAGCCACACACTCAGACAAAAACTGGTTCATCCCAAATACAGTTTTACAGTGAGTTCACCCAAAACCTTGGTTGATTGTGACCTACACCCGTTTTTACACCTTGGCTAGTGTGATTAGGTAGAGGGTCATTAGGGGGTCCCTCTTGGGGGGGACACTCCCCTAGGGCTTAAATCTGGGACTCTCCAACATCTGACCTTAGACCTGAAGAAGCTTCTCAGATGAGAGGTGAAACGTCTTCAAGTAACTAAAAGAAGTCCAGACGCTTTTCTTTCCAAGCTCCTTAGACTACGATGACCTGGATGACTGAGAACCTTCACAGACATGTTGCTGGATGATTTTTTTAGCTGCATGTTGAACCTTTTATTTTATTAATATTACTTAATAATTTGCCATATATACAAATTATTTGCTTGACTTTCAATCCTCATAACTATATTTACTTTATTTCAATAAAGCATCATCTGCACACAATATTAAAATTTCAAGGTCTGTTTTAAAGTTATTTAAATGCGTCGGACAACATGTGTACTGATGAGTTAGAAATGACTTGATTTCATGTTGTTATGAAAACCTTTAAAAAATAACAGAAAAACCTTTAATATAACCAATCAAACCAATTCAAAAACTAAGATCTTTCTTTCTTAAAAATAAATACATGTAACATTTTGGACGGTGTGTCCTGTATGTGTGTTTTTAAAAGATTGCTTGTCATTTCAGGCTGGGTAGTATCACATGCCTGGCAGACCCAGCAGATCTCTATGTTTATAAAGGCACTGAGGCCTTCAGTGTGATCCGGGAGAGTATTATGAACTGCACGCGTAAAGGGCTCCGTTTGCCAAGCGACCTGGTAGGAACAGAGATCATGTGCAGTTCTTTTTAATGTATAATTTCATGTAGTAATTGCTCTTTTTTCTTGTCTTAACTTTGTTGCCAGGTTTTCAATATTTTACTGAACACCACTGAGCTGCAGGTCCCGTCTGCAGTCCCTCCTGAGCGTCTGGCAGAGCTTGCGCTCCTCCTGCCCTCGCTGGGTGTGACTTTCCTGCAGGGTCTCTCTACGTCTCAGCTGCTTTCTGTCCTCCCCACCCTGAACTCTATTCCATTCAGTCCTGCACAGGTAGAGAAGTGACTCATACCTGAAATCTATACTGGAAGCTGGTAACCACAGTCATCATATGTAATTGCTGATCATTTTCTTTCTTACAAGCAAACTGACTCTTTCCTAAATAATAAAGGTCAGATTGTAGTGAGTGGGAGGTTTGGTCAGTGTACAATCATGTGTTTGTGGTCGATGGTTGGAGTTTTACATCTTACAGCTGACAGCCTGTCTCCAGCACTAGTGACGGGCCTCATGAAGAAAAAGACCTGAGCTTTACTTCATCCTCTGCTCTCATCTGAACTGAGGCCTTTTGCTTTTTCCTCAGCCTCACAGCTGTTGGTTTCATATGTCTTTAAGGAGTCTTGCAGACAAGTAACAAAGCTACACATTGTTTGGGCCATTTTGACCAAAACGGTTGTGTGAACAAGTGTTACTAAATCCCACAAGACTTTCATATTTTAGGAAACAGTGAACTTGACCAACATGCTACAGAGGTGTTTGAATGATCACTTTTTTGTTTTTTAATGTTTCAGGCAGCCGTAATAGTAGACAAGCTGTCTTCAGTCGACGGAGTAAGTTATTTTGTAAACTCATCACAGTTTGGAGTGAGTTCAGTGATTGTCTCTGTATTTTGGGGCCTCACATGGTCATCATCTTCCTCCCTGCTGCCTAGTTTATCCCAAATCGGCTGGAGGAACTCGGCTCTCTCATTGTAGGAGTGAAGACGGAGACCTGGATGATGCTTACTTCTGATAAACTGCTCTCAAACATTGTTGCTATTTCGCAACACACACGAGGTCTCTGTCTGCCTGACAGAAAAGGCCTCCTCCTCCCTCCACAAGCCAACGCTATAGCCACCAAACTCTGGGTAAAACACACACACACACACACACACACACACACTCACAGACACACACACAGACACACACACACACACACACACACACACACACACACACACACACACACACACAGACACACACAGACACACACACACACACACCCACACACACACACACACACACACACACACACACACACTCTCTCACTCACACACACACACACACACACACACACACAGACACACACACAGACACACACACACACACACACACAG
>VURO01008307.1:7948-24377 GCA_015108175.1 Pelvicachromis taeniatus
CTTGCAACAGTTGTATAAGGATCGAATGGCCAGTAGCAATGGGCCAGACACCCCATACTCCCGGAGCACCCCCCACAGGACACCCCGAGGGACACGGGATGAGAAGGACAATAAATTTATGCTACAAGGAACTAAGGCTAATGAAGCTAATCAGCTTGTTTTATTAGCTGTGTTATTGTGAAATAAGAATACAATTGATAAAGCTATCAATAAAGCAGTTGTAGCTTTAAATGATATAATTAGTCTGATGCAAAAAGCTTCATATTTGCACATTTTTCCTTCAAAAATGATAAAGTTTTATATTTTACCTGTGTGTTAGTGTAATTATATTTTCCACATCTTGTGTTAAAGTCTTTGCATGTTTAACATTTTATTATAGCTAGATTTAGAAATTTAAAGATACTTTTTGTAATTACCCCCCCATAGATTTGAGCTAAAACATATATCACCAGGGGGCAGTATTTTACTGGTGTTGAAATATTTTTGGATCGATACTTCTGTACTTATTTCTTTTTAGCCTTGTCACCTTTTCCTCAAGAAGATTGGCCACCAATGTTAAGGCAAATCCCTTACTGACTAGCCTGGTTGACCCATCTGATGGGACAATTTGGTACTAATAATATTCTGGTATTATAATGTCTTTTAATAAAATCCTAAGCATTTACATAAATTAATTGTTAACATGAGGTCATGGGTCATGGTGGTTGTTTCTTAAAATTCTGTTCATGATAATATAAAACTTTCAAAAAAGAATTAGCTTTGAACACAAGAATTCTAGTTTCCAGTGGGCGCTGTTAACTTACTCTGTGCTCTTTTGCATGCCAGTGAAATTGATTTTACACTTTATGTTACATATTAATAATATGACATAAGAGAGAGAGCGAGAGAGAGACAGACAGACAGACAGGTGGATCAGTGGAGAGAGCAAGAGAACGAATGGGAAAGGTAGAGCGACATAGAAACAGCAGAGGGAGTGGAAGAGAGAGAGAAAGTCGCCATTACTGCCTGGCTGTGCTGGTGAGAGGGGAGGGAGCATACAGAGCCAGGTTTCGGCTTTCAACGCATACCACACTAACAGCACCAAAATACACTAAAATACGGGCTAACCGGGCTTGTAGGACTACAGCGGACTACACCTTCAACTAAACCCGACTTCGGATTTTGTCGGAGGCCGTCACTGACAACGGATTGTGGATTATAGAAAGAGTTTTGATTGCCTTTTAATGTGGGAATGCTTTCTCTTCTCCGTGGTATGTGGATCTGGGAGCGACCATGTTATTAGGTGGGTAGGGGAATGTATTTGGACTGGGATTGGTACTTCATTAGCTAAACTAGCACTCATTTTTCTGTGGGTAAAGGGTGCCCGCACCACTGCGCCATCCCGAGTTAAAAGAACCCGGGGTGGGAACGGGAGTCGGACTTGTTAAATCAGCCATGGTTGTAATTTTAACAAGTCTTCCCAGTGTAAGGCTGTTGCTAACATTAGCCACTAGCTAACTCATCCTTCTGGCATGCTAGGCTAACGGTGTTCGGCTAATGCTAGCGTGTAGGATTGGGAAAGGTGGGTTTTTCCTCTCCCGGAGGAGTATCAGGGCCAAGGCAGGCCGAGCCGGGTGTCGCCTTTTCTCTCTAGGGTAGATTCATAACCGCCCTATCAGTTCACGGGGCTCCCAGCATTAACCTCGAAGGATTGACGCATTAACTTAATATAAAGGTCTGCTGGTTTCAATTCAAGCATAACTAATTCACGTTAACTCCTCTAACTCACTCTCACTCCTCTTTTCTAGACTACTTTGATGTTTTATGTGATACCCATCCATTTTTGTTGGCTTTATAACACTGTTACACTTAGGTTAAATCAGAACATTTGAAGTAATCACGAAATTGAAAAAAATCGCAGCTGTTGTGTCGTTTGAGTTTATAGCCTTCACGCCCGCCTGTCATTAATTGGTCTTCTAATTGTTTTTGAGTGCTTTTGGAAGTTGCTGGATTTTCTGCGTTAATATCCTGCTAACGTTAGCTCTGGGGGACGGAGGGCTGAGTGGAGGGTCACATCCAGGAGTGCCGCTGGGCAGATTATTGAATTTTCCCGACATTAACGAGGGTGTGTTTACACATACACACCCTTAACGTCTCAGTGGTGCTGAGGAGTTGTAACCACATATGTCATTAGGTGCTTTTTAACGCCTTTCCCCCCCTTCGGTGCCTCACAATACGCAGGCAGGTCAGTGGGTTTGTCCTGCTGCAGCAGCTCTGCATGCCATTTGCATCGACTCAGGCTGCTGCTGCTCCCTTTGCCCCTTTCCCAAACTCTCATTAAAGGGGTAGTCCGGCTTATTATCCAAGAGCCCATCATAATGCTTCCTCCCGCGACCTTTTACAGACCTCACTGCAAAAACCTATCCAAATGCTGAGTTACAGAGATTTTTTTTTTAAATGCATCAGGTATTAGTGGGACCCATTTGTATTGAAAGTGGCTATTAGGTTCTTTGTTGTTTCCACTTAGAATGTGCCGCTGTGTCTTTTCAGTGTCCATAAAACCATAAGGGTTCACTAAATGATGTGATGGGGGCTCTTATGTCCATCAAAGTGATCGCTGTCAGTGTTTAGGGCTTTACTCTTCAGCTTTTTCTCCTAAATGGACTGTTTGGAGAAAAGCTAACAATCGGGTTAATAATAGTGGTCTGGAAAGTTGACAAAATCCTACATTTTACTTATAGGATGTCAAAATAATATATGTATAGTTTCATAGTGTAAAACCTGCGGGGATTTGGTAGAAAGAATGGTAAGGTGGAGTTTCCCATCTTTATCATTTTAACATTTCTTTTTCTGTTAGAATTGATATTAATGGATAGGCAAGTCTGGAACGGTTTTGTCTGCATTGCTCCCAGAAAAAATGGATATTGGTATTGGCATATACTGGCATATATTCATAGCTAGCATTGGCGTCTACAGACTGCACAAAGGCACTGGCACTGACAAGCCCTGCGAGTGATGACGGAGGTGATTGTGTCAGTTGGCCTATAAACTGTTGCTCTTACATCATCCATACCCCCAGGGAGAGGGAAGTCAGATGAGTAACGCCCAGTTTCAGGTCTGGACCTGACTTTGGAAGACGGTGACACAGTTTTTAAAAAATGAGCATCTTACAATATATGGGAAACACCACTGCAAACTCTGACTGTTTTGCTTCTGAGTTTTGATTTTTCACTTCTTGTGGGAGAAGAGCTGTCTGCACCCAAGTCAGTAGAAACCAGTTGTGCCTCATTGTAAATGATTGGCACACCCTTCTCTGGTATAGCCCCCCAGATTTAGGCTGAAATAATGATATTAAATAAATAAATAAAGTAATAAAAAGTTTATGTCTACCGAAAAATTCCAGCCAGTGTAGCTTTAAAAGGTTTATCATCCCTGGCAGCTTGTTCTGCTGTGTTTCAGGGCTTAACAGCATTTAGTCATCTCTAAAACCAGCTTGCCAAGTGATACCTTAATCCCCCCCTGCAGCCTCACAGTGAATGGACTAATCATGATGCACAAGGCTACTTTTAGCTATTAGTGCAGCATAAATGCAGTTTAGGCTCTAGTGTTGGCTGTTTGCAATAATAAAACCATCACCCGCCCCTTTTGGTTATCTTCAGTGTGAAGCTAATTGCCCATCACTGCTACTATTCCTCGCGTGTGACACTTATTCATTCACATTGACCTTGTAGATTGACATCTTTGATATCATCTGAAATTAAAGCAAAGCAGATACTGGAATTTGGGTGACAGATCTCAAACACTGTGGTTTGGATAGGTCTTGTGCCAGAATGTAGCATTGCAGTGATTAATTTTGCAAACCACGTGAGTAGATTTTCCAGTTTGTAACCGATTCTTTTAGCTAGTAGCAAAATGAAGATTCCTGGGTGCAGTGTCATCAGTCAGTAGAAGGCCTTAGTTTGATGTTTATTGTCATTCCTATATTTAGGATTGTTTGGCTGCTGGCTGAAATAGGGAGGCAAACTGGATATAGTCTATGATCAGTTAATTAATGTGACACTAAAAGCAGGCTCAACAATAAGTCAGTTAGAAAGACAGGACAAAATACATATAATGTTTCTGCCTTCAAAATATCTTTAAGCTTATATGTACTTCTATCTAACTGCTGCTAGTCAGGTGTGGCACAGTAGCTGTTATAGCATACAGTACATAGGTTTGCAAACCTGACAGACCAGCTGGATGGTTTTGAGCTATATAGATTATGCAGTTTAAAGCACATTTTCTGTCATTAAGCCAATTTCTTCAAGGTTATGCTTAAGTTTGTTTTGGAAGTTAGGTTTGGTTTGTAGTCTATCCAAAACGGTTTCTTGGAAGGTGAGCCTTTTAAAATCTGTTTTTATCATTTGACATGAGCCAGTTACAGCCATGTCCCCTCCTTATTTTTAAACCAAGTCCTTTATGTCTTTGTTTCTGCTGAGCCCTGTGTACACTCCCCCACCCCACAGGTGACATGGTCTCTGTAAAGAGTTAGGGGAAACCTCCTCATTTCATGTCAGCGAACCATATTTCTGCTCTGGTGCAGTTTCTCAGGCTCAGCATGCCATCGTTCTGCATGTAGAAATTCCAGCACACGCAGGCAGATTCACTGACTGATTGCAACTGTTCTGTAAAAACAACAGTGATTAAAATTGTCTTTGCAGCTATCACTTATCAGCCTTGAGTTAGGTCATGGAAGGTTTCAACTCTATTTGACCGTGTTAATTTAGATAATATTTACAGAAAGATTGCCTGGTCAGTCACATGTAGGCATTTTCTGTTTATTCAATCAGGAATTGCTGATTATTGTGATTGTCAGCAGTGAAACATTTAATTTCACTTGCTTGTTAATGCTGCTAGTCAAATATTCAACAGTGATAATCAGGATTAATAGTCAAAACTGGAATGTCATGCAAAATTTATTATGACAACAGCAAGTAAAGTAATCAGGATTATACATTTACTCTTAATTATGCAAGGTTGGTTTGTGCTGGTAATGATAACAAATCTGTGAACTGATTTATTTTCTGTTTCTTTCTCAGAGTAAAGCAAATCATTTCTAGGTCAGTGGCTATCAAAGGGCTGGAGTTGCATGCCATTTTTATTCTGCCTCAACACAAATTGGCTGAAAGCACTTATTTTTCTCAGCAACAGGAAGAGTGACATTGGTGAGCTGTCCGTGACTGAACTACTCTCCCTCTCTTATATAAATGTTACTGTCACACTTTAGTTTTTGTCTTCCTAGAATGCCATTTTGATATCGCAGTTTTGATAACAAAGTTTTCCCTTTTCCACTTTCAAAACTGTGGTAGGCCTTTTCATCACATTTTTACATTATAAACATATTGTAGTAGGGTTTAAAACCAGTGTAGTTTATTATTTATACATGAAAGGGCTGACTCATTAAGTCCACGAGTGAGCCTTTTTTTTTCCCCTATCCAAATATGATGAAGTGTATTTTACCTAGTTTTTTGTTAACACAATGTAATTTTAGATTAGCATGTATGATTTTATTTTATTGCTTCACAATTTACATGTGTCCATGATTGTTCCAGATGATGATGATGATGTAGACAAAAATATTATTTGTAATAAGTATAACAAAACACTAAAAATGTGGATTAGTTTGATTTGCTTGTATCTTTTCCTAATTTTGAATTCCATATCTTGCAGGCAGGTGATAAAAGGAGCCGTGGGCTGCTCTATCCCAGCTTGAATAAGATCCAGGATAGAAACGGAGATATATACAGAGAAGCGCATTCACTGGAACCCAGGGAAAATGAAAATGAAGGCATCTCTGTATCACTGACAAGCAGACGTGGGATGATACCATGACCTTTTCTTCCTGAAAATAACTGTTTAGCAATGAGTGGGGGGATATAATGGCCAAGAACAAGGATGCACGCCCCCCGACATTCGCCGTCAGCGTGGTTGGCCTCTCGGGGACGGAGAAAGAGAAGGGAAATTGTGGTGTGGGGAAGTCCTGCCTATGCAACCGATATGTGCGTCCAGATGCAGACAACTACTACACTGAGCACACCTCAGTGCTCAGCACAATAGACTTTGGTGGTCGGGTAGTTAACAATGACCACTTCTTGTACTGGGGAGAGGTGTCGCATCGAGGGGATGAGGGATTGGACTATAAAATCCAAGTCATTGAACAAACGGAGTTCATCGATGACCAGACGTTTCTTCCGCATCGGAGTACAAACTTGCAGCCATACACAAAACGGGCAGCAGCAACCAAGCTCCAGTCAGCAGAGAAGCTTATGTACATCTGCACAGACCAGCTGGGCTTGGAGCAGGACTTTGATCAGAAGCAGATGCCTGATGGGAAGTTAAACATCGATGCCTTTGTGTTGTGCATTGATGTTAGTAAGGGTTGCAACAGAAAGTTTGATGACCAAATTAAATTTGTCAATAGCCTTTACTCTCAAATTGTCAAGTCAAAGAAGCCTATTGTTGTTGCTGCCACGAAATGTGATGAGTGTGTGGATCAGTACCTGAGGGACCTGCAGGGCTTTGTTGCCAGTAAGAAGAACCTGATGCTAATTGAAACGTCAGCACGCTCCAATGTCAACATAGAGCTTTGCTTCAATGCCCTAATCCAGCAGTTGGATAAAACAAGAGGGAAGCCAAAAACTGTGCCATACCTGGAGGCCTATAAAATTCAACGTCAGCTTATTGCCTCAGTAATGGATAGATTTGAGAAATTGATGGTACACTCAGTGAGAGATTATCACACCACGTGGAAAACTGTGATAAATAATCTAAAGGGGCAACCTGACTATCACGAGTTCATTACCTTGGAGGGCACCAAGAAGGCCCGCAACATGTTCACAAAGCACATTGCCCAATTGAAACAGGAGCACATTAAAAGGAGAAGGGAGGAGTACGTGACAACGCTGCCGAAAACCCTAAACAACATCCTCAATAACCTGGACGAGATTGAACACCTTTCATGGCCTGAGGCACAGAGTGTGATCCGAAACAGGCCTGATTTCCAGTACTGGTTTGTGATACTGGACAATACACCGTGGGATGAGACGGACCACATTGATAACAGTGACCGTAGGATACCCTTTGACCTTCTCGATACACCAGATGGTGAGAGAATTTACCATAATCATGTCCAGCACCTTCTGTCTGAGAAGAGAAGGGGGGAAATGAAAGAGAGGTTCAAGAAGACATTGGAGAGGGTTCATTTTATCACTCCGGGGCAACCTTGGGAGGAAGTCATGTGCTTTGTCATGGAGGACGAGGCCTACAAGTACATCACAGAATCAGATAGGAGGGATGTTTACTGTAGGCACCAGCAGGAAATAGTTGAAAGGGCTAAAGAGGATTTTCAGGAAATGCTTTTTGAGCATGCTGAGCTATTCTATGACTTGGACCTGAATGCAACCCCCAGCTGTGACAAGATGAGTGAAATTCACAATGTGTTGAATGAGGAGCCCAGATACAGAGCACTGCAGAAACTTGCCCCAGATAGAGAGTCGCTCCTCCTCAAACACATTGGGTTTGTTTATCATCCCACTAAGGAGACATGCCTGAGCGGGCAGAACTGTGTGGATCTGAAAGTGGAGCAAGTTTTAGCAAACAGGCTGGTACAGCTCGACCACGGACGCTCTAATCTTTACTATAACAGTGCCAACATCGATAAAATAAACCTCTGCCTCCTGGGAAAGGAGGGTCTCTCACAGGACCTAGCCAATGAGATCCGAGCTCAGTCTACAGATGATGAGTACACTCTAGATGGTAAAATCTATGAGCTGGAGCTTCTTCCTGTAGATGTCAACTCCACTTTGCTCTTCAGCCACACGTGGGTCACCACTTTTAAGCCACATGGCTGCTTTTGTGTGTTCAATTCAATAGAGTCGCTTAACTCTATTGGCGATTGCATAGGCAGGATAAGGGCGGAGATGGCACAAAGTCGGCGAGATAGATTTGCTCAGCCACTCCCTTTTATTCTCATCCTGGCAAATCAGAGAGACAGTGTTTGTAAAAACATACCTATCTTGAGGCACCAGGGTCAGCAGCTTGCAAACAAATTGCAGTGCACCTTTGTCGACATCCCCTCCGGAGCTTTTCCTCGTAAATTCACTGAGTTCCAAATTAAGCAGGGTCTCAGAGCAGTGCTGGAGGGGCTAAAGCATGGCTTTGAGGTCTTGGCCCCACTGCCATGTATCAAAGACATGTCAGAGATGGACCTTAGAATAGTCATGTGCGCCATGTGCTGGGACCCCTTCAGCGTTGACCTCATTCTCTCGCCTTTTCTAGACTCACATTGCTGTAGCGCTGGACAGCCTGGTCAGAGCAACACGCTGATACTGGATAAGATCATAGGGGACAGCAGGAGGAGGATCCAGGTCACCGTCCTCTCCTACCACTCTGCCATTGGTGTCCGTAAAGATGAACTAGTGCATGGCTACATTTTGGTCTACTCTGCCAAACGCAAAGCTTCCATGGCGACCCTGCGAGCCTTCCTGGCAGAAGTCCATGATGTAATCCCCGTGCAGATGGTGGCAATCACAGACAGCCAGGCGGATTTCTTTGAGAATGATGGCATCAAGGAGTTGATGACCGAGGGGGAGCACATTGCCACAGAGATTGCTGCCAAGTTTACGGCCCTCTACTCGCTGTCCCAGTATCATCGGCAGACCGAGGTTTTCACCCCTTTTTTCAATGAAGTGCTGGAGAAGAAGCCCAACATTGAGAGTTCCTTCCTGTTTGACAGCTCATCACGTGAGTGCACCACAGGAGCCAGTGAAGATGTCTTCCCCACTTCTCCCCATAGCCACTCCCCAGCTTACAACACTTACTACCCAGAGTCTGATGATGATAATGAGGCCCCCCCACCTTATAGTCCAATAGGCGATGATGTTCAGCTTCTCCCCACACCTAGTGAGCGGGCCAAATACAGGATTGACCTCGAGGGGAATGAGTACCCAGTCCATAGCACACCTGTCGGAGACCATGAACGCAACCACAAAGTGCCTCCACCTGTCCGGCCCAAACCAGTGCTCCCCAAGCCTAATGTTAAAAGGCTGGACCCCAACCTTCTCAAAACCATTGAGGCTGGTATGCGAAGTAATCGAAGAATGCCACGTGCCCCAGTGATGCACACTGAAGATGTGGAGGCATCAGACAACTATGCAGACCCTGTGGACACTCTGATCAGATCCAGGGGCTTCCACAATGACGACATATATGCTGTCCCTGAAGACGCACACAACCGCCTGATCAAAATAAAGAACTCTTTTGGTGGGTTACACAGTCTCCATGGGGGAGGAGAGGAAGAGAATGGATTTGATCGGAAATCCCAGCTTGGAAGGCAGCCATCAAAATACAAACATCGTTCAAAAATCCTTTTCAGTAAGACAAAAGCCTACCAAAGACGATTCCACTCGGACAGTGATGGGGAGGAGACTGGCCCGGCGACTCAGAAAAAGAAAAACAGAAGAGCCCATCGGGGCAGCGAGGAGGACCCGCTGCTCTCTCCTGTCGACCCTTGGAAGAGTGGGATTGATAATCCTGCAATCACCTCCGACCCAGAGCAGGAGGACAAAAAGATGAAAAAGAAGAAGACGCCCAAGATGCCAAAGGAATCCAAGAAGGTGAGACTTCTCTGTCATGACAGAATGACTTTTGAAGAATCACATTTATTTATTTATTTTTTAGAAAATACGATGTTTTGAAAATGTTTTACAGAACAGAAAGGTCAAACAAAAGATTTTTTTTTCTGTCTGAGAATGAGTGAAATAGCACTTTATTGCACTGAATGTGGGAGAGAGCTAGAGACTTATGGAGTGCATGGGTAAATGAGAGCAGAGAAGACTGCATATAGTAGGAGATTAGCAGATGTGCGTGGGTGTGAGCAAATTTTGTTGGCCTGAGACTCATCTGGAGAACAAACTAATTTGATAATTTATTGATTGGCCCCATTGCTAAAGTAGTTTGTGAGCCTCCACACCTTGCAGGCCCCAGACAAGCAATAAAGGTGCTTGATAAAAGACACACTGTTAAAGACAGTTGGTGTCTGTATCATTTCAGAGCAAAGACTGTGTCTTTGACAGCTCTTTAAAGGCTTCTGATGACATCCAGACATGGTGTGTTTCATAGAGCAGAGAAAAAAATGCCTTGTGCATATTGTTACTGTTAGAGCAGCATTTTATTGTGGTGAAAAGCCAAAAAATTAAGAAGCATCAAACAGCTGTGTTTAAAATGAAGCTAAAAGCATGCATTAGTATGCAATGCATGCTCACGCCCACACATGAACATGCTTCAGTATATATATTCCTAGCTAATTACTTACAGGTATGGCGCCATTTGTGATGTATTACAAACTGGAAATGGAGGTACCTGTTAATGTTTCTGTTCCAAAGTACATTTTAGGTGCTCAGTGTGGATCCTTAATAATTATTCTGCAGAGATGTTTGAGAACTGTTAAAACAAACATTATCATTTGAAAATTCTTAAGCAGGAACATCTGCTTTTGATTGAAGATGTCTGTAGTCTTGAAAAGAAGGCAACTGGATTTGTTTAGGTTTTTTTTAAAAGATGTTTTGCCTCTCTTCCCAAGGGACTTCTTCATTTTTAGAACATCTAAAGTGGAGAACAGCCCCCACTAGGGGTTTATTGGCTGGAACTCTCCAAGTTAAACAACATAGTGTATGTGGTGCAGTGCAGTGAGGAGTGCTCAGACAACTACATATGAGAGACCAAACAGCCACTCCACCAACACATAGCACATCATAGGAGATCTACCTCAACAGAACAGCTGTACACATGTGCTTAAAGGAGAAAAAATACTCTTTTGAGGATGCCAATGTTCACTTTTTTGAATAAAGAACTCAGATGGTGTGAAAGTGGAACAAAGGAGGCAATCTAGGTCTAATCTAGTGACCATCAGCTTGCTATCAACCATCTACAGCTCAGTCCTGTGATCCCTTCCCCTGTGTTGTAAACCCCATTCACACTTTGCTTCAGGTGACCTCAGTGAGTCACATGATAGTGGGGTGGGGCACACAATGGTTTCACCTGTTGGCTGATTTTTTTTAATACTTTGGAAACAAAAACACGTAAACAAGTTGAGTTTTTTTTTTTTCAAGCTCTCAAGTCTATTTGCACAGACCAAACACATAAAATGCTTCAGAACAACTCAGCAAGCATGGAAGCACAGATCAGATAATAAAGTGCAAATCAGTAGAGGAACAGCCACCGGCGCTACATGGGCATCATAAAAGGGCATTGTTGGAATATTCAAACCATCTTAAATAATCAGAGAGGAGAGCGAAAGCCAGACCAGGAAGTACAAAACGGAAGGCATTTAGTCGTCGTTCTGGCCAATTAGAGTGAATCTCGAACTGCTGTAGGCATGACAACACTTTGAAGAGCAGAAGAGTGTGGGAAATCAAAGCTAACGTTGCACCTTGTTACACATTCCAGCTTCAGTCTGAATAACTTGTTTTGTCTGTTGTTGTCATTTTTGGTGTTCTTGTCTTCCACTACATGCAATCTCCCACTCGAATGCCCTTCATCCCACTAATTTTCTTTCTGATCTATTCCCCGATTACCCTCCTCCTCATCCTCCACCACTTCTTCTCCTGTGATAATGTTCTGCCTCCACTTCACCCTCTCTCCTCCTCCATCTCTGTTCTCCCCGGTGTCTATTTCTCAATTGCCCCTTCATTCCTTTACTCTTTTTTTACGTCATTCGCCCGGTTTTGTTCCTACTGTTTATCATTTTTTTTTACTATGTATGTATGTATGTATGTATGTATGTATGTGTGTGTGTGTGTGTGTGTGTGTTTTTTTTTTTGTTTTTTTTTATTTTTTTTTTTATTTATATATTTTTTTTTTTTTTTCCCATGTTTCAATTTTGTTTTGCTTTTCCCCCTTCTGTCTTCAATCTCCTTTTAAAACCTTTGTTCCCCTTTTCTTTCTTTTCTATGCTTCTTCATTTTCCTCTCTGCGTTCCCTTTTCTTCCATTGAGTTCCTCCTCTTTTCTCAACTTGCTCTTATTTCTTATCCTCTCTTCTCTCCCATCATTCTTTCCTCACCCCCTGCTATTTTTTCTTATTCTATTTTGCCTTCAATTATCTTCATACACCCTGTGCTCTTTGCCATCTCATCTCTGTTTTTCATTCTTTTATTTGCTCTCCTAGCCAAAATCCTCCAAGCCCCCCAAACCACTGTACCCACCCACTCGGAGAACTTGGGAGAGCAACTACTTTGGCATTCCCTTGCAGAACCTAGTGACCTCGGAGCGTCCCATCCCACTTTTCATCGAGAAATGTGTCGACTACATAGAGCGCACAGGTGAGTCGTGACTTTTTCTTCCGTTATTCAAACCTATAGTTCCCTCTGTTCTTTCATTTTCTACCTCATTTATCTAATTTTGCCACCAGATTTTTTTAATTTAATTTTTTGGGGTGTTTTAGAGCTCTTGCAAGGCATGTGTGTGTTTTTCAGGCACTAATTTCAAATGAGTAATTGAGCAAGAAGAAGGATGGAGAGAATAGGGAGAGGGGGAGGTGCAGTGATATATGGTGGGAGGTCAGCCAGCCTGCCAGTCAATACAAGTTAACTTAAATTGAATATGCTTTATTGGCGTGGCATTTGATTTCTTGCCAAAGCGCTGCTGGAATGATTACAAATGTGAAAGATTACGGAGATCAAAAAACTGATTAAGGAATGGCAGTGGAGAAATGTACACAAGTATGTGCAATTCATTAATCAGCCTTGCTTAAGAAAGGAGAAAAGAAAATGAGATGTTACTGGTAAGAACATGCACGGGTAATTGCAGATGTGAAAAATGTTTGATTGCACAGTGACTGGTAGAGTGTGTTTGGGTTATTAAATTTTAGCTGTGGCTCAAATAATTGGTGTAACAAAAACAAGGTTGAGTATTTGTCACTGCTGTGATGTGAGGATATGTTGCTTTTCATTATATTTGTTTATCTTCTTTGAGATTAAGTTAGTTGATTAATAAGGAAATGGTTATACTCATTCATCACTACTTAAAATAGTCATTAGGTTCAGCCATAAATAGAAATACTCACTCACTGCAGTCAGTCAGCCGCAAGGTCAAAGGTTTGTTTTCTTCATTTTGAATCATTTGATAATAATAATTGAACTGAGAAATACTGAGAAAGAGCTTTTTCAAGCTAACTGCTCTCAACAGCTCCCTTAAAACGCTTCAACTAGCCAATCCCAAAAGTCAGTGGTTACATCTGAAGCAGCAGCTGCTACTGGTGGGCTGATCAATGCAAATATCAGTAGTATCGATACCAACACTGATATGGTATCTGATCGATACTAGCAGGATAAGATCGATACTTTGTTTCTATCATCTAAGTTCAGTATGTAGCTCACTGAATTGTGTTAAATTAATCATTTTTGGGGAAAACATAAACCTCAAAACATGTTTTATAAAGAACGTCTGAACATTTTTGTATTTACTGTCACATCTATTTTATGTATAACCTATAGCACATTTAAGCAACAGAAGTTGCACCAGAGACCGCCACATTTCCATCCCATCTCTCCAGAAAACCCAGTTTCAAAATACATGAAAAACTGAAAGGTGTTTTTTTTTTTTTTTTAATTAATTCATTATTGTGGATAAAAAAGGTTACAGTGACTTAGTGGTCATGAAAATGTTTTCAGATTTTACAAATTGGTGATTTTTTATTTCATAAGTCACGACACATGGCTCTCGCCCACATAAGCTGCCTTAATAGGTTAAACGTATTGGTGTCTGTATCAGTAATACTTACTTGGTATCGGATCGAAACCAATATTTGAAGTATTGCACAGCACTAGCAGCCACTCTTGTAGGAATCAGCCTGTATAAATGAAAGTGTAAAATAAGAAAGGCGACCTGTTTGGACATGTGTAGGTTCAGCTGGTGACAACAGCACCAGTGCATGCTGTGTATGCGCCTGGCTTCCTTCCCAGCTGTCTTGAAGAAAGCCTCTCCCATAGTTTGGGAGATTCCTCTGTGAAGTCATGGACACATATTTATACAGTCCCTTAAACTCTCTGACCATTTTAGAGGTTTGTGTGCTCTGATTGATTACAGCCTGTTTGTCCATATTTAGCCTCAGAAGAGGTAAGATTTTTTCCTGTGCTTTTAAAGCCCCCTTGCAGCTAGCCCGAGTGTGAGTCTTTTCCTTCTGACCACTGAAATGAATATTTCAAACAAGTTTAATATTTTATAGGTTTGTTGCATTATGTATTTACACATGGGCTAGTACTTTTCCATGTTTAGTGCTTTGAATGAACTCTAAGAAGTGAAAGAGTCTCTTGCTGAATGACCTCAAAAAAACTTTCCCCCAAGTAAAAGTCTCTAAATTACTGGGATGTGTTCCCTGAAAATGTTTTATCCTCCTTGTTAACCAGAAGCATTCAAGGTCAGTTCTGTTATCAAACTTTGAAGTGTCCTTATCACAGTTTTCTTTTCTAATTGTAACCACTTCAGCTAAATAAATGTGGAAACACTCTAGGCATTGACATTAAAGCGGCTTCAGTACATTAACCTGAGAGCACCTTCTTCCACATTTTTCTCCATCTGCAGTCATATGTGTAGCTAATCTACAGTATGTAGATTAAAAGGAGGTATTTCCCCGTGTTCCTAACATGGCTTTTTTTTTCATTGTGTGCGAAAAAGCCTTTGGTCCTGTTTTGGAGGTAGTGTTTTTATCTGAGCTCTTTTAGGTTTGCAGCTGTTAATTCCTTGTCCTGAAAAATCCCTTCCAAATATGTTTTGATATTCAGCTGGATCTACATGAGCCTGCTGGTGGATGCCAACCAAATGTAGGATTAATCCCAGGGCTGCTTGTGTGTGCGTGTGTGTGCAGACTCCTGCCAGCTGACAGTGGTGTGTTGGAGATTTCATGGCCAGTGCTGTGAAACCCTCTAAGTCCAGACGATCTGTTGGGTGGATTTAACAGCTTTTTCCATCCCTCCTTTTTCTGGAATATCATTTCTTAGTACATACAGCCAGAACATCTTTGTGCCTTTCTTTCTTTTTTCTTTTTTTAAAAGCCTCCTGCTGTATAAGATGTTTGGCATCTAGATAGTTTAAGAGCAATTTTGCAATTCGATGAGACCTTTCAGGTTGTCTCCTTGTTAGAAAGGAGTTTATTGATTTGGTATGTAGTCTGTTTGCCTCATTACGTGCCTTGGGGTTAAAACGGAGTGTGTAACTGTTTAGTTTATAGCTGAGAGGGTGGAGTCGTTCTGAGAATGACTGTGGGTGTTGGCGTAATAGCACAGGGTTAAAAAGACCCTCCTTTATTGCAAAAATGGTTTCATACCCCCTTGTCAGCAATGATGCACCCTTTTAATATCTGCTTAAGTAAGGTTTTGAATATGTGCCAGCTCCAGAGGGGCTGCTCCATCTGATTCCTGACTCCTGAGCTGACAAGCTCCAAGTGGGACTCATTAAAATGTCACTGTGATATTGTGTTATTGTTAGTTTTTTACCAGACACTTTTCACATTAATGGGGGTGAAAGTCTAAATGAAACTCTAAAAGTACTCCTCCTGTTTATGGTGGTCCTGTTTTAGTAGTGTTTCATCCTCTGGAATGAACTTTATTAGGATGTTCAGAGTAGAAACTGAAGTTCTGAACAGGTCCAAGTATCAAAGCTATTATACTTGTTTAAATTATACATGTCTCCGGTGTATCTAAAATGATGAGTTTTTGGTTAAGTAATTAGTTATTAGTTTTTAAGTTCTGTCTATCAAACAATTTAAAATTGATATTTGGTTTTCAACTAATAAAGAAGTTCAACACTATATCCAGTGTTTCTGTTTAGATTAAAAAATGCACCGTTTTCTCCATTTTTTTTCTTTTTCTCTAAAAAAGAAAGTCGAGTACACATTTTCAAAAAAATAAGCATCTGGTTTTAGAACTAGCAATTTAAAGATCTCACTGGGCTCTTGGATCTCATGATGGTAGTTTTTTTTCAGTTGTGAGTATTTCTAAATGACTAAATAATGAACCGACCAACCGCAAAGTAGCACTGGTAACTATTATATACATTCTCTGTCATTATACGTGAGGTATTTTAACATATTGTCCCTCAGACTTGGTTTCCCGGTCCAAAACTTGAAGATATTCAATTTACAACCTTAGATGTCTGTCATTAAAAAAAAAACAAAACCAAACAATTTACTTTTGCTCATGTACAAACGAACTCATGGCCCCTACAGAAAATGACTCAATCAGTGAATCCAGACTCAACATGTTCATGGATAATAGTTACAGACCAAGGATGGTCACTTCTTGTTTTTGGGTTCTAGCATGGAGGAAGGATGGAGCCCTACGCTCCATCCTTCCTTTGGGGGGGGGGGGGGGGGGGGGGGGGGGGGGGTGTTAAAAAATTGGGTTTTGGGGGGGGGG
>VURO01008327.1:4546-20773 GCA_015108175.1 Pelvicachromis taeniatus
ATTATATAATGTAAACTGTTACAGCTGTGTTTGGTTCTTATAAAACATCTCTTTTTATTTTTTTTAATAAAGAAATGTTTGCCACCTCCAAAAACTGTTGATTTTCCTTTTTGTATAGCAAAATGCTGCATGTACAGTCCACTGATGAGAGCAGGATGGGACAGAGTCTGGGGGGATAGATTAATGAGAACAGAAAAGGGACAAAGAGAGAATATGTATGGGTGCTTTTGCTTGTGTGACAGAAGATGGTTGTCAGTGTGAGAAGACAGCTGCTAATGCACACACAGTTGTGTACCAGATGAAGGTGACATTCGCCCTGCAAGGCATCAACAGGTGTTTATGGAACAGATATGTGAGTATTTCTTAATCCTCTTGAGAGACAGATGAAATAAAACAGGTAAACTGCATTTCTTCCATGTAAATAGAAAATATAAAAAAAAGATCAATTAAGACTGCTTGTGAAAGCAAAATTTGAACATGATCTTCACAGTTGCTGTTTAATCTAGGTGGACGTTCATTCATTCGTTTACGACAGTGGAACCTTTGGTGCGTTCGAATTGGCACTCTGTCATCTTGATAGACAGCAGCAGCATCTGATGTGCTCATGAACTGTTCTCTTCAGACTCTGTTTGCTTCTCTCTGAAAACAGAGTGGAGCGTCACACTGAGCAAACAGCAGCGGCAGCTTCTTTAGGCACTGCAGTCTGCAGGTGAGACAGCAGAGGCCAAACAGTTTGAGGAAGCCATTTGACAGAAGCGAAGTAAGCTTTTTTAAAATGATAATTAGTGATGTACACTTAAAGGAGATACAGGAAAATAAAAGACTTCTGGTGACGTTTATTTAGCAGAACATAATTTCAAACAATGACATGAAATTTTGTCATTCTTTAGACTTTTGATAGACGTAAGTCTTCAGACTTTAGCATAGTAAACACTATAAAGAGGCCCATAAATAAATGTATAAGTATATGTATATATATTTTGACAAGTCAAATGATGTTCCAAGAAAGTTAATTATCCACAACCCTAATCTTACCAACATTAATTCTTGAAATACTGCACTAACTGGCCAACCATTACACAAACACCACACCACAGAATTATGCTGGAAGGCCAGATGGACAATCCTTACACAGTCTGACAGTAAGCTCGCCATGGCACACACGTTGACACAGGAATATCATTTACATGCAGATCCAATGCCCTAGTCCCACCTATGACTGCATGCGATGTGATGGATAAGGCATTTAAAGCTGAATGCTTCAAGTCAGTGCCCAGGATTATTGTATAAGATCCTTTTTTTCAGCAGCTAAGTGTTGAATCCTGCAACAGTGTTGCGGGAATCGCAGCTAACCATGTGCTTCTCAATAACAGAGGATTAATATGATACACATACAGCAATGCTTTTGTGTTCTGGAGAAGTTTCAGTTTTATTTATTCAGAAACTTCCGTCAGATTGCGACGAAAGCTTATTTGAAGTAAACTGTAACAAATTGCTTGGCATTATATTGTTGTGTATTGCACTGAGACAGGGTTGAATTGAATCATATCAAACTAGCTGCCTCAAATATATGAGGTGCTCTGTATTATGGAGTGTGCATTAGGGTGCATATTGAATCTGTCACAGAAGGAGATGTGCGTAGCGCCAGGAGGGAATTAGCTTGTTGTCCAGAATCTCATCCTGACATCTGAATGCTACTGATGAAGATGAAAACGTTTCCAGTAGCTCTTTTCCTACAGAATAGCTCACAGATTAGCTTCTTCAGCAACAGAAAAGAGAGTCACACTCAAACTATAAATGGGTCCATTTATCCAGCGCTTCACTTCCCTTGAACATTATTATCAAAATCACAATAAATTACTATAATTTTCTTTTACACTATGTCTTGTAGATGAGCTAGAAAGTGAGGGGATTACCTTTTGATGTCTGGTCCAGCTCCAGCTGTCTCACACAGCTGGAGCTGTGAGTTTGTACAACACCCAAATGTTATATCATCTTGTTTTAACATGTTTAAGAAGCATGTTCTGAATCCAGGTTTCAGGGGATTACATTTTCAGGGAAGTGACTCATGTACAGTATGTCAATTATACACATTTTGGGAACGCTGCATTGCATTAACTTTAGATTTCTCTTTTTCCCCTTTAAAAAGAGGAGGTTTTAGTCAACACTTCTCACATTTAAGGATATATTGTAAAATTAAAGGAGCTAAATTTAAAATTTATTCAACATTATGAAATATAAACCAACAAAGGATATGTATTGTGTTAGGGAAATTAAGGTAATAGTCAAAAACAGTACAATAAGTGAGGCATGGACTGCATTCATCTGTTTCATTTGTTAGACTAATCTGTGCCAAGCTGCCTTCTTTTCTTCTAGTTTCAGGTACTTTTCTTACCTTTTACTATTTTTCCATCCTCCATGCCTGCCTCCTCTTTTTACCTCTTCAGGTGTCAGCATTACCGTGTAGTGAGATTCTTTCTTTTGCCCACTGGCATAATGAATCACATGGCATGGCGCTAGTTGGTGGGGTCTTGTCTCCTCTCAGCTGCCTGAGGAGCCATGTCAGATTGATGTACTAGTCACCTAGAGACTCCCTCGCATTGTGATTAGAGCAGCCAACCGTCCACCTCGACTATGGTGGGGCTCACCACAGGATGGTTATGCATTCCTTCTCGCACACACACACACACAAACACATGCACACAAGTGGGCACAGACTTAAATAGCAAAGGTGATGCAGAAGTCACATGAGCTTTGTCACAGGGCTTCAGCATGTTTGTGCCCCCAGCTATGTTTCCTGATGTTAAGCCACTCATTAAGCTCAAACCCATTCCCCTTGAACACAGCACGCTCCCAGCCATATTTTTTAATTAGTTTATTTAGCCTTCCTTGTGACTCAAGGATGAGACTGGCCTCCTCTAGCACTTGGCTATTCTTTTACTTAACTCTACAGGGGATGGTGGTCTGGCAGGATTTCAAATGACAAGTGTACTAAAGACAAAGGTGACTCAGCGATTCAGACATACAGTAGTGTTGGTGGTAAGGCTGAAATGATCCGGTTGCTGTGTGGCTGGACTGAAACCAAAACAGATTTGAAGACATGGACAAAGGGCAAACCAATTACACATTTGATAATTTTCTTATATTTGCAAAAAGACCAGAGTGCTCAGTATCTCTGTCAATCCTCACTTCAATCATATTGCGTGAATTATTTCCTCTTGACATTTTACGCATTTGTGTATGATTCCTCGTGACATCTCCTTTCACTGTAATGTTACAGTTCTTTATTATTCCTTTGTCTGTTTTTCAGTGGGTTCAAGTTTGTTATCTGTTAAGGTCACGTTTGCATTTAAAAGGCATAATACAGTAAAGAATACTCAATACTGAACGTAGCCCGCAGCTTAGAAATCATCACTGTGGCGAGACCGTTCTCATTCCCATAACATACCGACAATTTGTCACGTCACGAGGCGTCCCACAGGAACACAAAAGGTAACCTTCCACGTCCCTATGATACGCGCCAGATTGTGGATGGAATCCACTAGAATGACGCTCCCGGCGGTAACACACGTTCCAGCCGTGTATTTCAGTCCTAACCCTAACCTTAATCTAACCATAACCTTATCCCTAACCTTAACCACAACCTTAATCGTGTCAGTTAGTGTTTTACAAAGCGATTCATGATGACAAGGTAAAATAAATGTACATGTGTAGATTCATTTCAAACGGTTCTCATGTTTCCGAACGCATAACATATCGACGGGTTATCACTTAGCGTTGGTATGTTACGTTTTAGGATGAGAATGTGTTGGCTCTGGCACATTATATATCAGGTGCTGTCAGACAATAACCAGATGTTCTCTGCTGTTGCTGTTGAACATCATAAGTCAAGAAAAAGTCTTTTTCAGGGCGAACTTTGCCTTCTATTTTGTAGTTAATATTATTAAGGCAGGTAATTTAACCAAAACCCTGCTGGGCCTAACCAAACGCTTCTGCTGTCTTAACCTAACAGTCCGTCGTAACATCAGCTGCAATCAAAATAAATAAATACATTTAAAAAAAAAAAAAGAATGAGGTAAAAAACACAAGTTGTGCCCAAATTCAGAGTGTCTGTCAAAAAAAACATATTGTGTTACCTTGCTGTCTGATGAATGTATGAATGTTGTTTTCATTCTCATGCAACATTTCCACAACAGAGTTTAATATCTTTTGAAAAGTGAAATTGTCTCCATGTTTGTCACCTTGCAGTCATTTTCATCCTTTTGTTGCTGGCTTGTCTTTCTTCTGTGCTTGACTGACAGCACAAAAATGCACATTATTTCTAGCATTATCATTCATGCACTTGTGTCTGCATGGGTGATTAAAAAAACACAGAATTGCTACATGCATAGAGGTACTAGGTGAACACAAACTCCAGTGTTCTTTTAATAAGAAATCACGATTTGTTCATTTTGCGTTTCTATGGCCATTTCCATCGAAGGCTGTCTATGGGACACCAAGGGCTTCCATTACAAGTGACCAGTCACAACCTGTACGGTGCAAAAAGTGCACTCTGTAAGCAAAACAGCTGTTGGATTTGGAAATGCGACAAAAAAGAAAGAAATCTCATACACAACCACCATCATAAGAAGGTATAACAATGGAAATGTGTGAACATGGTGTAAAGTAATACCTATACCTATACAATAAAATGGATTAGCTGTGTTTCAAGAAAACTACTGTATACTTAAAGTCACTTTAATGCACAACTGCAAAAGCAGCTCACGTGTAAGCTGTATATTAGTTTATACCCACAAGGTAATTATAATTTAGAAATTTTAAGTGATGTCTAACTTTTTTATACCTACGTAGAAATAATAGTATTAGCATAGTATTTCTGTTGCTTGTAGATGCAGCAAAGATAACAATGTTAGCCATACTTACAGGATTTTTAGCAGAGCTGCTGGTTGTTGTAGTCCTTTGTTTGGTTTTGATAGGCATTAAGGGACAGGCCAGCCAAGAGGCTGATCTGGGTGAGTAGGTGTGTGTAGTCCCCCTCCTTTCTCCTCCTGTCAGCAACACGCTGAGATGGCACTTTCCCTGCAGACAGAGGGATTGAAGGGATACAAAGTGCAAATCAGCTCCCTATCTCAGCTGGCAAGGGTTCATCTATCTGTCCATCACTCTAGTCTACAAGCGATCTGCCTCTATTTATTCATAAATCCCTTTCACTCTTTATTCATTGCAGCCATTTTGTTTCACAAGGTCTTTGCTGAGGCTTAGATGTGCCAGCGCACAAACACACACGCACCCACGGACGCATGCACGCACCTTTTAAGCGTCAGTATAGGATTGCATCTCAGCCGTGGCATTTGCTGAAATTACTCACTGTGCTAAGTAAAGGATGTGATGCAGACTGATGATATGAGAGGAAATAGGGAAATAAATACCAAAAAGGAATCTCCCCGAGTCTTACCGGTGTTAAAGTGCTCCATATCATTATTCAACAGAGAGGAAAAGCAGCATGCCAATTTAAAAGCCCTGTTTATGGACTTCCATCAATTTTATGGCTTCATTTACTATCTGCAATTGAGGTCTGTGACAAGCTGTAAGGGAGCATGACCAGACATAGGACTATGGGGAGCTGTCCTCTTTCTGAATCAAAATAGGGACTGTAAAAACTAACAGACTGTACACAACTATACAAGAAAGTAAATTAGATGGTTTTTTTGCATAGTGCTACGTCCAGATGAACAGAATCAACTTTTTGGGACTTTGTTTTTAATATGTGTCCCCCAGTAAAGTGTTTTTACAGTTTAAAGGTGAATTTTCTTTTTTGTGAAATACAGCGGCAGTATTGCACTCGGATGAGATGTCACATTGTATGATGTACAAGTATTAGATAGGGACTTGTTGCAGGGCACGGCACGTTGTTTTACAGTTCAATTTTACCCTGTCAGCAACCTTTTGATATCACAGCTGTTTGTTTTAGCCATGAGAAGGATCTTTGGCCTTGTATGACACGAGAGAATATTTTCTCAGCCATCACTGGCCTGAGCTGGTCATGTCAGCGCAATGTTTGGTATGGAATACTCTCTGAACTATAACACTCAACCAGTTGAATGGCTGCCTTTTTGTCTCTTTGCGGTTTGCTTTTTTTCTTGTGCGCATTCTCTTTCCCTCTGTCTGCCTTCATTTATTCTGTTTTTATAGCTGCCAGGTTGCCCTCTTCTCTTAAAGCCCTATTCACTGCACTGACAGTAAGCTGTAGTCTGCTAGGCTGCTGGGATGGCCGGCATGCTAAGCTAGGAGGGAATGGAGAGAGCTCAGGCCAAGGCTAACTCAGATGACCTTGCGACTGGAGGCGCAGGCAGTTTTCACATAGCTGGAGAGAGACCGGAAGGACAGACACATTCATCACATTTTCATATGCCCCTGAGAGCATTGCCATTTAAATCATACTGACCAATAAGCACTGACTTTTAAAGACTTTTGTCATGAGCGACAGCTGTACCTCATTTGCAGTATTTTGCATTATTCTGTGCTGATTTTTCCTACGCTCTCCTTGATCTCTTATTCTTCACACTAGTGGCTGAGCCTCTGCTGTGAGTAATGACGTTCCTCCCCCTGGCACAACATCACAGAGTCGATCTCTTTTGGAGGATCTGGGGAAAAGCTTGTGCACCCACTACCTTGTATGAGAAAATTCTCTCTGAAAAACATGAATCTGATCTGTAAATGGCCACCGCTGCCACAGACGTTCATGTTTTATGAGCAGGCTTATGATGGAAAGATTTACTTGCTAAACTCGATTCGCATGATCTAATCACATGGTTGTGTAAATAAGCACGGGGGAGGCACACAGCAAGGACCACCTTGCTCTCAGCAGGGCAAGATTGATAATCTCTTGTGATATTTTGTAACATATTATAATCTTATGTAATAACAGTCTTAGAGAGAACTTATTTTCTTAACAGGACTGTGCCCAAAAATTGTATTGCTGCTGCATATAATATATGCACAGTGCAGGCTTTAATGTTTAAAGCATGGACTTATATGTGAACATCTGACTTGGCCAACAGCTGCCTATTTTTTTTAGGCTTGATTGTTGGCGCTCAGCTTGTTTGCTGGAAAGTTTTGGAAAAAAAATGCACAGAGATATCCCTCATGCTTCTTTATTTCTGCTTTTGTTACCTCCTAAAAATGACTCTACTTTGCTGGGACCAACTTACGTGCTGTTTGAACTCTCAGCTTTGTATTGCCGTCATCGATGTGTAAGACGTAGCAAGCAGGTTGCTTTTGCAGTTGCTTGTATAGAGCTTTGATCTTCCTTCATGTAATAAACTAGAAGTAATGTGCGCATCATCGCAGCTTAAAAGCTGTAGATTGCTGTGCAACTTACCTTATGTGAACTGTGATCATATAACTGCAGGTGTTAAGCAAGTGTGGATGTTGGATATTTTTTTCATATCCATTTGAAGTGCTTCAGCACTTTAGTCCAGTAATGATTTTATTACAGTGTTACAAACAAATGTCAGTGGAGTGTAACGTACTCCAAAGTAACACATTACACCTAGCAGTGTGCAGGAGTCTGAAGGACAGAGAGACACTTTACAATATATTTAAATAATATGGACACTATTTTTTTTATATGAGCAAGAAGAGCTCAAATTACCAAGAGCAATGGAGGCATTTTCTTTATCCACAGCTGCAAGCACAAACAGATGTAGGCTATTGTGAAAGAGTAGGTTTGTAATATCAAAGATATGTAAGATAAGCATCTGGGGGAGAAGCTGTAAAATATTTATCAACCTAGTTTTTAACTTTGCATGTTTGATGCTGCTGAAAGGCATTAACATCCTTCCGACAGACCAGCAGCTGAACTGACCGAGTCTTGCCCCATATTTCAATTATTGTCCTCCAGGTATATTTGTCCACTAGGCCAGCTGAAAGGAAGCGGGACAATTAAATTTACAGTAAGGAACACACTATAAATCATTCATAAGTGCTGAAATGCACTTTAAATTATCTAGGTCTCTTATAAAAGCTTTTTTTTTTTATTCAATATCCATCACAAAGTCTCTCCTGGCACTCTATCATAACAGATTGTTCAAGCAGACCTGTAAATGCTAATTTGCGGGGGTGGGTCAGCGTGTGCTTGGACCCCTCTAAAATCTGCTCTTAAGTCACCAAACTAAATCACAGTCACTACTTTTGTGGTGGAATGAATCAAGATAATGGGAAACACAGATCCAGGCTGTCAACTCCGGGGCCATTTTTATGGCTTAAGAACTATTAGACATTGGTTTGATGTCACTCCTGCTTGACAGACTGCCACCCTGAGGTCACAGGAGAAGGACAATCTTAGCTTCCAAAAAAAAGGAGCCGCAGACAGCAACAGGAGCAGAATTTCCACAAATGACTTATTGCCTCTAGCTTTGTATCCCTGGGCTCCCTAAATTTGTTGAAACTGCTTGGCTATTTTAATCTCTGTAAGCATTGTAGTAAATGAGGGCAGACGTCAGTGTGGATTGCCTCCGTAACAGTGCAGAGCTGATAGCTGCTGGTGTGGGTCATTTGGATGTGAAGTCATGCCCTTCATCATGCCTGAGTGCCAACCCATCATGCCCTCTGTGATTATTGCTTCTGCACTTTGCCTGAGGTTCCTGAGGGGAGACAGTTGTCAACACTTTGTCTGTTTGTCATTGTCTGTAAAACACTGCATCTCATTTCTATGTGCATTCATCCAAATTATTTGTTTGGCTCAGGCTCAATTCCAGTGCTGAAAGTTTCTTTTCATGTCGAAAAGGTGCTATTATAAGGTCTCAGCCTTCATTGAAGTTGGAACAGGAAGTTTTCTGCTTGAAAATGTCAAACAGTATTTAAGCCTTTGTAGACTTCGACATGTACTTTGTTTCAACGTTATGGTAAAATCACAATGAATATTTTGATGATTGTAGAAATAAATAAGTGTAACTCACCATTACACAGCTATAGTTATTTGGTTTAGTTTTGGTATGGCTTTATTCCATCCATTCATCCCTTTTATTTATCCAATTCAGGGTCACAGGGGGGCTAGAGCCTACCACAGGTGTCACAAGGTGAGAGGCGGGTACACCTTGAACCGGTCACCAACTTGTTGCAGAGCTAACACATAGAGAAAGACAACCATTCACACCTGCAGCCAATAAACCTAATCTTACACATGTCTTTGGACTGGTGAGAACCCACACAGACATGGGGAAAACATGCAAACTACCCAGTACCAAAGCAGACACACAAAATTAGCAAAAGCCTGGTGGACATGGTCCATTTTTAACATGCAATCATCTCAACAACAAATGGAGCCCTAAGCTATAAGCTTTATAAACTATTCAGCTTATATTCATCAGGTGGAGGCAACTCCAAATGATTTCTAATGTTGCTTCTGCTTCTCATCTTGTAGATGTGTAAATAAGTAATGATGCATTGACGATGTTGCCATATCAACTCAAAAGGTATTGTGTGCAGTGCTTGTTATCTCTGGCTTTCAATTTCAGCCATCCTATTGCATTATTATTTTTCTGTATATTTTTCTTTCGCTGTTCTTTTATTAGAGGCCAAATTAAAAGCATGCATTTGAACCTGCACAGACTTTAATGGCCCGGGCCGTGTCACATCCCAGCACCTTCTAATCCATCAGCAGCCTTGGCAAAACACAGGCCCTGAAACTGCCAAACTCTTTTCCGATGATTGAGATGTTAACTATAAAAATTTGCAACCACAAATCAGACGTGGAGTTTGAACTTTGTCCTTTAAACTTTCTGAGCTTCCCCCCCTATTTTTTCAATGCTGTGGTGTGAATGCACTTCAACCACTGCACAGGCTCATTGACAGCTAAAGCCAGTAAATAACTACCTACATGGATTGATTACCATTGTATCCCATCCATCTCTGTCAAGGCCCCATTGAGAAGAAATCAATACAGTATTCAACATGCATCACTCATATACTATAACTATCAACTAATTGAGTTAGAGGGGACAAAAACAACACATCTATCACCAAGGAAGTCTAGTTCCCTTTGTTTCTTTTTGCGCCTGTACTTAGGTGTTTGATTTTTTTCTTCTCCTCTCTAAATCTTTGGAGTAATACTTCACCTTTGGTCCCTTTCCCCGTTTGAGATTTTGTGTACCTTCTGAACAAGAAGCAGTTTAGATTTGCAGTCCAGTGAGATAGTGCCAGGCAGCTTCCAGAGGTTAATGCGGTGTGCTGGCTGTGGGTGCATGGCATCGGTATGGCTGAGTGAACATCACGTTAAAGCACAGTGATGCTAAACTCTGCCTCTCCAACGCACAGCACAGACCACAAATTGGCCTTCTCGCATGAGAACACAAAGGGGGATACAATTGTAAGTAAACAATGCAAAAGACAGATGAGGAGATAAGCTATTATTGTTGTTGTGCTCAGAATCACCTCCAAGCCCTGCGCCTGTAATACCTGAGCAAAGTGAACTCATTTCTTCTTCAAGGGTAGTAAAGAGATAGACAGTAGCTGGGCGGTTAGACGTCAGAGGGTCGTGGGTGTTAGCTGGCAGAAAATGCAAGCCTCCGTTTGATCCCTGTGGCTCAGCTCCATCTGGCTATGTGCTGACCATGTTAGTGGACAACTGCCACTGCCTCATGGCAACACAACACTGGCTCATGTATTATAGAAAATAATGTCTTATCTTTTAGTGAATCAGCTCTGTCTTATTAGACACATTGTGTGCTAGCATAACCAGAATAGCCTGCCAGCAGGGTATTAGCTGTTTAGCTCTACACACTCTTCAGCAGATTATGATTATTTAAAAGCCAGAACACCATGTAGCTGAGTCACTGTGTTATTCATATAATCATTCCACTATGTGCAGATCATAATAGTAAACTTTTGAATTGTATCCCATGCTGTTTCAAGGCGAATTATTAGATATTAAGCATCGGGGTGTCAAAGAGTAATATTTGCATAGCTGTTACTGGTCAAAAGTGGCCAATAACATGATAGTAACGCTGTATAGCAGTATCAATTGTATTAGGTAATTGCAGAGAAATTATAAGGGAGGGATTTGAGAAGTCAAGAAAGTCTATTGGAGTAGTCTGTGACAGTTAATGTAGTGGTTGTCCTACCAAAGCCCCAAAAGAATCAGTGAGCTGGGTAACATATGAGCGTATCATGTTTTTACATTGAGACATGTACACAATAGTCTAGTCTGGTGGCCAGAATCTCTTGTTATTGTGTTGAATATATTGACAAGTATGGCTTCTTCTGGGGTTGTGTCCCATATTAATATAGCTAGTGGGAATTAAACCTAATTTTAGGGCAAAGCTACCAAGTGGTTTTGTTGCGATGTTGTTTTTAATTAGTTTTGACCTTTAACTCTGCAGATGACTCTATATGCTGGTCACAATTGTAATTAAAGTTATGGTTCTTTTCTTATTCATTTAGTTAGAAGTTTTGGTCTTATTAACTCAAAATAACTACAGTATGATGCGTGCCAAGTAGCAAGGCTTCTAGGAGAACCTCCATGAGCAAACAGCCAAGGTTATCAAGCTGTGTGCTGAAATGAGCAAAGTACTTTTTTCATTACACATCAATTTTCATTTGCAAGAGGAAAAATATGTTAAATATCCTTGTAAAATTCACATAGTCCCACTTTAATATTTTTTGTGCAGTGATTTTGAACGGTGAAAGTTTTTAAGTTTCCTTTGTTTTGGTTTTAATGGACAACTTCCAGCCATTTTCTGTGCCCATGGCAGACTGCTAATTTAGTTATTTTCCACTGTAACCCTATTCTTACTGCACTCACAGCTTCTTTATTATATTATCTGAATTCAGCTAAGTTCTCACCTGATTTTCGTGTGTATTTGGAGAAGACCATATGGTATCCTACCCTCATTCCTGAACAAAACTTCCACAGTTGCGAAAGATGTTAAGTGATCTTCTGTGCTAGGGGTAAGCAACCTCCTGCATCCATCCTGTTACAAACGGTGACGTGCCACGCTGATAGCCTTAATGAGCAGTGCCGTGTGCTCCCAGCCATCCCATAATGAAATTTGCTCAAGGCGGAACAGACCGGAGAGGCTTGGCAGAACATTGGGGCATATGGCGGAAACAGCCGTGATTTCCATGGCAGGTGGCTGAATACTGCAGATAGGTAAAAGGCTCAGTCACCCAGAGCTATGGCCCTGATGAAGAGTGCTTGAGAAAGAATCTTCAGAAAGTAACACAAAACATGATCTTTTCACCGATGTTTCTGACAGAAAGCCGGCTTTCATTAGTGAGTAAGCATATGGTAGCATCTAAGAGGCATTATGATACAGCAGGAACGGTTGGATTATATCTATTTATTGTCTTTGTCATTTGTGAGGAAAATGGAAGACATTTACGAAGCTTCATACTTGCAAAGAAACACTGGGCAGGAATGAGGGAGTTTTACGAGGAGCGAAGGAATAACATGGTTTAAAGAGGGGAACTAAAATGATTAAGAGTCTACACTGTCCCTTGTTTCTCTTTGTCTCATACGTATTTCTTGAAGAAGCATAAAGAAGCACATGCAAGCTGGGGACCTTGTTAGGGGTGTTTCACCACCCTCTAGAGCGCACTTCAGAAGAAGACAAAAAAGCAACCATGTTCTTTTAATTAATTTGTACATTTCCAGGCTTTTATTGTGCAGTGCTGTAGAGATGGAGTCCTTTCCTCTTGAGAAGCATCAGTAGAAACATAGGATCACAAGCACAAATGTGCAAATTTTTTGTTCTTTTGTAGAATGTGCATTTTGCATACTGTATCTATGTCAGCCTTTGTATATTTATTTGTTACAGAAGAAGGAATAAAATGGAATTAGGCTATGTATGTTGAGAATTATTCCTTTGTTTTTAAACTGCTGAAACAAGGAAATCCCATTAAGTCCCGAGTCTATTCCAGGATAGCGCTGTATTAGTTCAGAGCAGACGAGTAAACAGAAACTACACGTGCACAGACTGGAGACAGAATACTTCTGTAACTTACAGCAAATAATAGCTTTTGTCTTGGATCACCGAAAGGTTTGCGAAACTCCCCAAACATCCTCGCATCTTTCCACGATGAAGGACAAATTATTTTTAAAAGTTAAAAAGAACTCGAAACTAAACAACACAACACAAATATTAATAGACAGCCCTAACCCTGCTTACGCCTATTCAGAATAACACCTACAATTAACTTGCAAATAGTTTGGGTTATGCACACCACTTTTTGGCGAGTAAAAATCTAAAAGGTTTTTTAGTTGAAGACGAGCATTAGTACTTGCTGACCTTCTTATATGTGTTTTACACTACAACAAACTAAGGAATCTCACAGAGCCTTTAGCATCTCTTTATTTGATTAATTCGATAAATTACTTTGAAATCAGTGTTTATGCTAACAAGCAAATTACAACTTGTTAGTCTAAGCTCTTGCACCTTCATGTATTGCGATGTATTGAGCCATGGATCTAGAAACAAGCACTGACAGTTCTTCAGCCTTGGATGAAGTTCAGGGACAGACACAGCCAGCAATAGAAGAATTCAAGAATAGTACAAGTATAGATAAAGATGTTAAAAGTGGAGGAACAAAAGAAGACACACTTGAAATAGGAAACAAACCGATAAAAGTACAAACTCCAATCTACTTCTGCCCGGGGGATAGGATAAATTGGACTCTGAAACATCATATCGCTGTTGGATGAGTCACTCTGATGGATGTGAACCCCCCACTGATCAATTCATAGGACTGACAGGATTGACAGTGACCAGAGAAAAGAGCTGTAACACAGTCAATACTTCTCACGGTATTGCTGCATTGTGATGACTGCTCTCACCTATCACACGCATTTATCCCTATGGTGTGGCTGTTGCAGTTTCCGACAGAATGCAAAACAGAATGTCTGTGCAGATGCTAGCTACGAAGCAGATCTATTTGTCACTGCTTTGAAGGCTTAGGGGGGCAAAATGCAGGATCATCTTTTTTTTCTATCCTTCTTTGCTGTTTTCACTCCTGATAGAGGCTGATCTTTATCAAGCTGCCGTAGCCTTGACTTCTGTCACCGTAACTGGTTACATTCTCCCTCATCACTCAGGCCTGTTGACACCAGAGTGGCAGCTCGACTACCCATTATGAAATGACCTTGGTCTAGTGTCAGTAGGGCCATAGCGCTGCTGAAACAGTAACACCCCAAAGTGAGTAATTTTCTCTCCATAGGTCAGCAACTTTGCCGGTGGACAATCTCCCCCTGTAGATAAAGGCGGTGAGGGGGTCCTGCCGCTAGCATTTGTTAAGGTGATGGAAAAGGGGAGGAGGGTTGGCCATATAGGACAATGCTCTGTGAGCAAACCTTACCGAGGACAGTGATGTCAATGTAATTAGAGCAATGGACTGATCTGATTAAGCAGACTCCAAAACCAGGGAATAGATCAACAATAGTACAACTTTGCTTTGCAATTCCTTACAGGACTGTTTAATTAGTCTATATATTTATTTATCCTCTTACCAGAGTGGATTTCATTAAAGCCCCAAGAGGGCTATTTGATTTGATGCTGAGCAGTAAAGAGGGACCATGATTCCCCATCACCTACTAAGTGAAGAAAATGTGCTTTAGCCTTTGTTTGGAGTGCAGCTTTAGTGGGGTGTTTTAGCCTTAGAAAAGATGCAGTGACAGTATGAATATTTCTCTGTCATCCTACTTTTACCTGTGTTTCATCTGCACTGTTATGGAGTGCTTGGCTCTGGTTCACCACTGCGAAGGATACCTAAGTGTGATCTTACTCATTGCTGGAAGGCTCTGTGTGGGACGCAAAGAAGAATGTATTGTCTTTGCTTGCACAAATAGCCCTCAATACAGTGCTAGCGCTACAACAGGCAGCTTGTGAGAGGATGTCTGTGAAAAGCATACAGCATGTCCTGAGGAAAATTTGTCTTTGAATGTCTCACTGCGCCATCTCACAGAAACCGAAGTATCTAAAAGATAAATTTGGGACAGTTGATGCCCAGCGTAGTGACAGAGCAAATATTTGGTAAGCCACTACTTTATCTTTGTGCGACAACGCCGAAAATCAAAAACAAGTCAAACTGGACAGGCTATAAATATGGCAGTGGAAGTTGAAAATTGCCATCCTTTGGCCAACAAGTACAACCAGAACGCCGGTGCTGCCGGTGACCTTGCCCAGCAGCTTGATGAGGTGATGCTGTGATCCTGTCAAGCTTCACTGTCCTGCAGCGATTTGTTCACTGGAGCACATTTTTAAACGGGCTATGACGCTGCTCAATGTGCTATGATATGTTGTTTCACCACGGGGAAGTTCGTGCACATAGGCTATTGGCAAACCTCTGTTATCTGACCATTAAAACTCGGATCACAAACCACAATTAAGAAAAAAAAGAAAAAAAGAAAAACTGCCCACGATACCCAAGTGCAGGGCCCTCTGTTCCCGTTTTCTTGTCTGAGTAATATAGAGTGGAGTTGATGTGCTGAGAAGATTTGGTTTAGGTTCAGGATACATTTATCTCAAGTGCACCTCACTGCACCTGAAAAACTGGTCGTGACAGACAGGCCACTTCGCCAGTGTCAGACTATTGAAAGGCATGAATGAACAATCTGATTTCATTGTGCTGACTTTGGAACTGAAAGAACAAAAAAGTATACTGGGTGCTGCTGTAAGACACGATGCTGCTACCACAGAGACATGTAGTTTCTCTAGACGCAGGGTCTTTAGAAAAGAATATAAAAGTTTTACACTAGCAGTATATATGATTTGGTAAATCATTCAATGGTTTGGTGGCAATATTTCATTCGGTTCTTCCTGAAAGGCTAATGTTACATATTACATTGAAACATTTGGGATAGCTGATGTTGTATTTGGATCTCATAGTCATAGTCATGCTCTGGTCTGCCGGGAAATGAAGGTTATATTGGCGACCTGGATGATGACTGTCCAAATTGTATACTTTAATTGTTTTTGGCAGGTCGTGAAATACGAAACTTTTTCCGCCAAGGCTGATTAAGTACTTTTACTTTTGTTGGATGTCTAAGTGCACCTGACATGCACTAGGGAAACATATAGAGCAATACATTTTTGATAGAAAATGTCATATATCTAGTACATAGATCTAGAGCTAGATTTTTTTTTTGTACTACTCATAATTCCTGTAAGTTTTTTTTTTTTTTTTTTTTTTTTTTTTTCATAAAATTTTTTTAATTTTTTAAATTATAAAAAA
>VURO01008330.1:2875-14803 GCA_015108175.1 Pelvicachromis taeniatus
TGAGATACACCCCCCCCCCCCCCCCCCCCACACTTCTGCAATTGATGAACAGTAACTGATGGTCTTTGTCGCCCAAGAACACATTCAGTTCAGGCTCACGTGAAATGTAGAATATGCATAATATATTGGCTCACTGTAAAACCAGATATAATATAATGTATAATGGCTTACTCTTATTACTGAGTTTCAAAGGAACATTAAATAAATGGTACTAATAGATCACAGGAACCACTTTTTGACATATTAAAAAAAAAAAAGTTCATTGAATTGCCAATAACTGAGACAGTAGTACTAAAAATAAAAAGGAAAACCTGGTAAAAAAAAAAAATACTGACTATAATAACAACTTTACCTAAACGAGCCTCCCTGGTATTCCTCAGGAAGTAGTTTCCCATCTCGAGCCTTCTGGGCCAGTGCCTATAAAAACACCAGATCCATATTCTTAAAGAAATAAATGCATTTGATACAAGATAACCAGAATACATATGTGATGTACACAAGAGGCTTGGAAATGTACATAAAACCATAAGCATGTGCAGCATTAATTAACTGTTTTATTGTACAGTCTGCAACACAAAATACAGAAAACAAATATTTTCCTAACAAGGTTCAGTTATTCACTAAAGCAACTAATGAATATAATATTAAAACCAAGGGTTCAGGTTGAAGAGAGAGAGAGAAAAAAAAGACAGAATAAAGAAATCCAAATGGATTCAAAACCAAAATTGCACTTTTTAAATGTTCACCATGGTCCTGTTAGAAATAGATTACTATCCTAATGCGCACGGGTAAATTAAAGAAAAGGGAATGAAAAACACCCAGAACTGCAGGGGATGCATCTGGTAACACATTAGTTCAGCTAGGGTATGTGAATTCTTGCTCTCTCACAGCATGAATGCTGTCTGAAAAGCTTGGAGAAAACCCAATATAAGTGAGAAACAAAGCGTGAAAAGAAGGATTGTTTCTAGTGCAAACACCTGGTTCATTCAACTTTCTCCAAGAAGGCCTGCGATATCAAGCAGTAACATTTTACATCATAAAGTACATGCTCCACATTGTACCACAGACTGTGTTGAAATAACGAAGAGCTTATTGTTAAAATGTACCGTTAAACGTATCTTTTTCTAAGTTATTGGCTCATTTGAATGGAAAAGTTCTTAAAGGTTAGTGGTGGGATATAACCATCACAGAAAGCTGAAAGTGACTCACAAGACACAATCGGGTATGGTGGGTACAATTATGATAAGAGCACTAAGTGCAAAAACAGTCATGCTCCTCTCCATCAAATCAACGGCCAGCAGTGCTCTATTCAGACATCGTGACGATTTTAATCTGAGACCTATGAAAACCAGCAAATGCACATTTACCTCAAAGCAGCAGCCCAAGTAAACTGAGTAGCTGTGGGTGGTAGAGAACATTTTGAAGGCTTAAGTGGAGTGACATGTGTGCCGTGTTACTGCTAATGCTTTAAAGCAGCTGCTGTGCATGCAAGTATGTTAGTACTAAACATCTGGCATCTGGACAACTGACAGGTATAATGGTATTCGACATAAAATAATCAAAATAGGTTAAGACAATCACCATAAAAATAATATGTTTTCTTCGGGGAGTCACAACAAATCAGAAGCAATCTAATTAGAAAGAACAGACAAGACTTTGACCACAATCATTTCAGTTCTCTAAAGAAAAAAACAAAACAATTGTTTTTCCAATGTAATGAAAAAAAAGGAAGGAACGCAAAAAGGAACAAAAGATAAAAAAGGAACCGTTCATGGCGCAAAGGGTTTGAAACAACGTCTGCTCTGGCCTGGACCTCCACAGCAGCCAATGGAAGTCAAATAATAATACATGTACATATTTCAAAGAAAGTATGTATTTTCAATGTAAAATGTAAAATTGCATTGTGTACACAACTGTTTACACATATCCTATAGTTTTGGTGGTCCAGGCAAGCAGAAGCACTCAGGCTTAAGCAATCATATCTGTTGCAAAAACTGCTCACATGGGTTCAGGCAGTTACAGTAATAGTATGTCTAAAACCTAATCACACACCCACTGCTAAATCCAACCACCACCCCAATGACTATCACTGGCATACAAAGACATGCAGCGTGCATCAAACGTACTTTCACCCCTCCCAAGTTTAAATTAGTACTCTTGCTTCAACAAATGCTATTATGGTAATACAGTTTCTACCACTGTCACCACAACAGCTAAGCTTACATTACTTGTGCTGACACTGAGATGTGATGTCGATAATGTGCAAGCAACGGTGTATTATTTGATTCTTGATTTTAGGTTGGCACTTTTAGGTTTTATGACGGAGCTGATGAATCCAACATACAAAGATAAATCGGTCATAAAAACAGGCTCTGACTTTTAAGACATTTTACATGGAGGTGTCTGTACATGTCAAACATTATATTTTCTATTATCATCCTCTGGCTCTTATCATTAAGTATCTTTTTTGGTGCTTTACATTTTCGGGGAAACCTTGAAAAAAAATTATTGTTCCCAGGTGTTTATGAGAAAGCAAAAAAAAGAGACTATTGTTGCTTCAGAGACCACACGTGGTCGATCTCTTTTCCAGACATCGACCTGGAACCAGAAACTAAAAAATCAAACTATTCCACATCTACTGGTCTTTATAGTAGATATAAAGTGCTTCTCCTTTTTAGTTGATTAACTTTGTACAACACTTGAAGTATGGGATATCAGGTTAATTTGGTTAGTTAGCTCTGCTATCAGCTGACTTGAAGCTAGCCTAACTACAACTTAGGCTGTTGCGTAGGCAGCCCCCCCAGAGCACTAATTGGGATTTTTCTACTTTCTACTTTTTGCTTTGCATTTGTTTTTTTTTGTTTTTTTACCTCCATCTCCTCCTACCACCTCAGAGCCAAACACCACATGGAGAAAACAACATCTGCACGTGTCACTGCACTCTATGGATTTTGAGATTATCTGTTTTCCCAGTTCCTCCCTATAACGAACAGATGAACTTCTTTTGTGTCTGGTGTGCTAACACACACAGCACTCTGAATATGACAAGTTGTTTGTCTGCCATGTTAATTCAGCTAGAGGTAAAGCACTGTCTAAACAGGGCACCCCATTGGACCTCCCTAGCACCAAAGGTTTGTCTTTGCCTCAGGGTGTGACAGCATATTCCACCAGGGGACTGGCAACCTCCTGGGCCCCATTTAAAGAGGTTTCTGTGAATGATATTTGCATTGCAGCGAGTTGGTCATTACCGCACTGTTGTTCAGTTCTATTAGAGGTGCTCTGACACTGGTTCAGTGGCTACTCTACAGGGCGTGTACATATACTCCATACTGTATTTGTTGTACTGAGTGAATCAACTGCAAGGGAACAAAATGTTATGACTATAACTTCTGTTCCCTGAAGGGCAGGAAATGAGTCTTGAATGATGTTACTAGGAATTCATTAAAGTTACAGCCAGACAGCAAATGCATTTCTAGCACATAATCTGTCAGGGTACAGTCTAAATCTCAAATCTATTCCTAATTACGATTCAACAACTCCATGTATAGAACTGAAGGAATGCAAAGAACAGCTTTGCAGTTTGAAGTTATAATTTTGCAACCAGAAAATAAATCCATGGAAAAATGTTAAATGCAAGAAGCCTTGAGAAAACACAGTTATTAACTCACAGCATGTCAAAAACAATGATTATATAGTTGTTTTGTGCATTCAGCTCCTTTTATTTTTATGCTCGTTACCTTAGCATTAGATGAGATCTCCTGGACTCCTTTGTTTGCAGCATCCTTGATGATTGGAGTAATAAGACCTTTGTCTGTTGCCACAGCAATTGAAATATGCACCGAATCAAGTGCACGGGCTCCATCACCAGACCAAGTCACATTCACGTCTGGCATTTCCTAGGAAACAGGAGTCAAAGGTCACTTCATGCCCTCATATTATCAGGGATAAATAAAGACAACGAGAGATAAGCTCTTCAGTCCAGGTGCATTAAGCTGCTTCCTTATTTCGACAGAGGTTGCTACGGAGACACATATTTGATTTATCTGGGCTTGCGACTGGCACTAGGAGAACATTAGTTTGTGATCCCCTGGGGCCGAATTTGTATCTCCTCCTGCTCTCAAATCTTTGTTTTTAACAAATACTCATCAGAAGTGGAGCATCTATAATAAAATATTAGTGCTAATACAAATTACCATGACATTTGAGTGGGTCAGGGTTAGATGTCCCCACCAGGATATAAATACACACGTTTGTGTGTGTGTGAGAGAGAGACAGAGAGAGAGAGAAAGGGAGAGAGAGAGAGAGTGTCGAGTGGGCGTGTGTAAGTCTTTGTCATGAAATTTACTTGAGAATGAGGGTGGGAAGTCGCGATCCGAGCAAAATTTCTGCCCGGTGTATGAGGCCTGTCCGTTTTATGAGCCTAGCTCTGACACATCACCGCTAGTTCCTCTACCTCTACCCCTTCCCACAGCCGTTTCAAAGGCTTATCCCTTATGATGACACCTGATTGGCTCACTACTGTACGTACGTACGTACATTTAAGAAAGTGCAATTTTATTTATTTATTTATTTTTTTTATGTGAAGGTGCCGAAAATGCAGCCAAAAAGGCAAAAACAGACGATTATCGTAAAATGTATCATACATTCCTACGTAATGGTAAGTGTACGTAGGCTAGGTTTAAAGTTTAGAAATTTCATTTTTTTTTTTACAATTCATGCAGTTAAGAAAGTGCAATTTTAGTTCTGTTTGAAGTTTAAGAAAGTATCGTTTTACATCTACATATCATGCCAGTACGTATCTAGTCCTCTCTCCCTACCTCCCTCCTCAGCCGCTCTCCGTTCGTCTGCTGCCAAGGTAAGGTTATATTTTCTTAGGTTGGTTTATCTTTTATTTATTTATCTTTTTATTTAAAATGGTAAATGGCCTGCATTTGTATAGCGCTTTACTTAGTCCCTAAGGACCCCAAAGCACTTTACACTACAATCAGTCATTCACCCATTCACACACTGGTGAAGGCAAGCTACATTGTAGGCGAAGCTGCCCTGGGGCGCACTGACAGAGGCGAAGCTGCCGGACACTGGCGCCACCGGGCCCTCTGACCATCACCAGTAGGCAAACATGGGGTTAGTATCTTGTATCTTGGCATGTAGACTGGAGGAGCGAACCACCGACCTTCCGGTGAAGAGGTGACCTGCTCTACCACCTGAGCTACAGTCACCCCAAGCACCTGTATTCACTAATACAGTATTTTGATGTTTGTTTCTTATTTAAAAACATGTTTTTTTTCCCCATTATTTATGATTTTGGGGACTTTTTGGGAGGCTGGAACGAATTAATCTCATTTCCATTATTTTAAATGGAAAAAATTTGTTCGGGTTACGAGCAGATCGGGTTACGAGCTCGGTTCTGGAACGGATTAAACTCGTGACCTGAGGTTCCACTGTTCAATATTTTATAATAATATAATATAATAGAATTTTATAGCGAAAAGTAAGTAAGTCATCATATTCTAATGAAACACTGCTGGAATAACTACATTACCAGCAGGGCCACATGTCTAACAACACATGTTAGACACATTTATCCAAGTGGTTTATTAAGCACTGGAAGAGATTAAAGTTATGGATGCCATCGCAATGTTCTAAAACATACAGAGTTAGTGATGAACAGATGACCCATCTTTAGCAATTACACACATTCAAGAAACAAATGACAACAAATGAGGAGTACTTACTCTGAGTGTAACAGCTGCTGCCTTGACGATGAAGTCATTAACAGACACTTTAATCTGTTCTAAAAAGACAAAAAAGTAGCCATTATGAGAATAACATAATCTCTGCTTATAATTATCAAAATTAAGCCGAGCGGAAAGCTGGATAGAAAAAATGTTTGGTTCTAAATGCCAAGGCAGACTGATAGTCGGGTATCTTGTACAAGACCTGCAGTGTTTCAATGATCAAAAAACAGTCAGTTGAAGAGGGAAAACTCTAAATGAATTAATGTCCATATGAACAAACTGCAAGTGCATGACACTACACATGCCATTGAATAGGGAAAAATGCAATATATTGTTGTTGTTCACTCCAGCTGATCAGAAGAGGCCCCTCTACGCCAAACTCAGTGATGTGAATTTGCTTCACTCCCTACTTGATGTGTAGCACACATTGGGCCAGTCAGGCTTGGCATCACAGCCAACTTTTACTAGTGTCCAATAATGCAGTACCAGACAGTTCTGAATGCTGTGAGCAGTATGATTAATGAGCTAACCGTGAAATCGCACTGGTCGAGAACAATGAGAGTCCACAAAAACAACCGGCGAGAGAATCCCTCCGTACACACAAAACCTTGCTAATAGGTCTGGAATGGCCATCCCATTTCCTCTACCACAGAGACAGGACCCAAAGAGATTTACTGTTTGTTTGACAGTGCTGAAAAGTTAAGCCAAATAAGGCCAATTACGTGACAGGGCATTGGACTAAGTGTTTTAAAAATGGAATCTGACGTAGTTCTCTTACTTTATTAGCATGAAAAAACAAACAAACAAAAAAAAAAACCGGCCCAAAGTAAGCACAGGCTCCATTTAGGAAATCGAACCATTAAGGATAGATGTTTTTCTGCCTTTTTTTTTTAAAATTTATGTGGAAAAGAGAATGTCACGATGCACAATGTTCACTTTGTGGTTTGTGGTGGAAACCTTGCTTCAATTTACACACCAAAGATTCTGTTTCACAAGAAGCAGAGGTTTGCTCAATAACCGTTGTTAGGGAAGGCTGTGAAGCTGAGGAAGTAATGCCCACACTGCTAGTTTCTACCAATGCTTCATTTGATATCTGAGTTGCATCAGACTTACAGTATTCCGCGTGTATACTGACTATTTTATAAAAACAAATATAAGAATGTAATGATCCATCTTTCCTGTGGTATTCACTGCCCCCACATTTATTCTTAAACCAACTTTTATTGCTTGGCTTTGAGTTCTGACTACTTTTATTTGTCTTATTTCTTACTCAACTTTTCTCATTTCATGCTTCCTTTCTTAAATCTCATTTGATTATTTGAGATGTACAGCGCTTTGGTCAACAGCTATTGTTTTAAAAGTGCTATGTAAATACATTTGACTTGTATACAGAGGTCTTTAATGCCAAATGCATTTGGCATGTATCAAATGGTACACGACAACAGAGCTAACACATTTAAGTAGAAATGCTATGCTGTACAATATTAAGTAAGAGCTTTGGTAGACATAGCTCTTTCCTAGCTCACATCAGTAGATGAGTGAGCTGTGTGGATCCAACTTCAGCCATTCACAAATCCCCACTTAAGAATCCACACAGCATTTGCACACTCATCATGCTGAGTAACTCTTTTCAGGGTTTATAGTTACTTGTCAAAATGTGGCAAGTACATACAAAATAGAGACACTGTTTTTTTTTTTAGGCAAACAAATAAAGAAATAAAGTTATAAGATGTGCCCTTCGTCAAGAGGAACTGGCTACAATTCCTCTTTGGATTTAGTTTGTCTATATTACTTCTCTTTATGACACCAGACTGTCTCTGTGACACTGAGAAGGCATCTGTGGCAGCCATACCATCTGCTGCAGGTCTTGCTCGTCGGTACAGCTTCATGGGTAGGCATTTAATCTTCAAAACACATTCCCAAAAGTTGATTCTGTTCATCTGGACGTAGCGTTTTCCATGGGAGAAACATTTCATCATCATCCAGGTGACTTCTTAAGTCTCAGCTGAAAAACTGACCTTCCAGCCCATTGTTCCTTCGGTGGGGCTAGTTTCAGTCATTGTGCAAATGTACTGTTTTTAAGGTTGGAAACCTGCAGTCAGCTGAGACTGAAGAAGTCACCTGGATGAGTGACGAAACGTTTCTCCCACTGAAAATGCTACGTCCAGATGAACACAATCAACTTTTTGGGATTTACTTACCTGGATGATTGAGCATGCAACAAGACGTTCAAAACACTTTCCAAGTACAATAATCTCTCTGTCCATAAAACAAAAGTCACCATCTCTGTGTCCCACAGATGTGTGCATTGATTTGAAACACAGGAACGGACATGAACTACAAGCTGAACGCTCCAATGAAGAGTTACATTAATCCACAACATCAGATAAGCTGTTTTTACTGTCAGTATGCATTAAGGGAGATACCACTTGCAGGACAACAACAGTGTTAATTAATTTTCAACTGTTTTTACCTTTGGCCAGATCTTTGCGGAGCTGCATGACAGCAGCCATGTCACAGTCGATGGATGCATATGAATGGGGGATGGTGGTCTTTGACTGGGTTAGCCTTTGAGCAATCACACGGCGGACATTTGAAGCTGGAACCTCAGTGAAAGTTCCCTGGAGATGTGAAGGAGGAAGAAGAGGAAGTAAATAATTCAGTGAAGGAAAAAAAAGACATTTTGAGAGAACCAACAGGGATATGGTGGACATATCTTCACTGCTACTAACGACTCCAGAAACGCATGAGGTGAATAAACGCATGAGGCAACCTTGATATTTAATGACTGGTTAAAAAACAATCCTCAGTATTTGTGATGAACAGGTGATACCTTACGGCACACCGCTAACTGGTACTGCTCAACAGGCAGACCAAATGAAACTGATAATTATCTACAGGAGCAACGTAAAAGTTAACCACGCAGAAATAGTTATTGTTTGAGATGATCAAGACAATCTCATTACAGCCTCTTAGCCAAAAGCGACGAATCCCCAAATATAAAAGATGGGCTGCTCTGTCTCAGTCGGCAGCTGAATGATATCTGGTAGTTTCTTAGTACTACCCCTAATAGAAAGTGCGTCATGTGAGAACATTTTTGAGAGAATGTGTGAGGAGTGCTCACCGGTGCTCCTGGTTTTCCCGGTATAGACAACGGAGGTATGTTTGGTCTGCTTCCTGGAGGTGGAGGACTGGCTGCTGGAGCAGAGATAGGACTTGGAGGAGTTGATGCGACCACAGATGGCACTGCTTTGGGAGCAGGAGACGCTTTCAGAAGTTTCAGTGCATCTCTGTTAAAGAAAAAAACAAAAAAACATTTAAACACTAAAAGTCAGAAAGACACTATTAGGAAAAAAAACATACTGACACATTTTTATAATTAATGTCACAGGTAGCATTTCTAGAATAAGTAAACAACAGTCTAAAAACCCTCATGGCAGTCAACACTACAAGGATTTCTTTGCAGAGTCTATGCAAGCTTCATATAAAGTCTCTTATCTCCGTGAAAAAGACCTTAACATAATAAAAGATTTTGTTTTTACTATTATTTCTGTCCCGCTTCTTCTTCTACATCACTACACCCGTGAACCTCTTAAGCTGAAAGCACCGTATTCGACACCTTTTGTCCAATAAATACACTATCCTGCCTCTGAACATGACCAAACCATCTCAGCCTTGTCTCCTTCTTCTTTCTCAATATGAAGCTGCTCACTGATCATCACCTCTCTTCTTAGCCTAACTCTTTCCGGCTCATCAACTTAAAAAAATAAAAATAAAAGTAAAAAAAATCCTAGTGATTTTCCATTCACTGGAGGCCACCTCCAGCCTGACACCTGAAACCAGGCACACTAAACACTGGGACTGGGACAAATGTTTGTCAAATATTACTCTGGATAAAACTTTAAATACACAATTTTCCAGCTTTATTTGGCTCAGTCTTTGTTGAACTGCACCTGATTTTCAGTTCCAGCCAGTTAAATAGATAACACATTATTTATTACCTCTAATAACTCTTTTCTTTTTCATTTTTTTCCATTTATCACATGATGACTTAATTTTTTTTAATGTAAAAAACAAATCAAAATATTTTCTTCTTCTTCTTCGTGAAAAAGTACTCCAATGCCATTATCGTTGCGTTGACTATTATTAACACAATCTCATTTGTGTGAAATAACTCTTACGTAACTAGAGTTAGTATAAAAATGCATTTTTCACCCACGTTTCCATTTGCCCTACAAGTAACAGTCATCTGGTTTTTGTTTGCGTCAGCTTTTTGCAAAGGTAACATGCAGTTTCTGCTGGAGAAAGGTGTCATGAGACTTATCCGTTAGTCACAAACACCATACGCACGGATAGGATCAGGTGTCAACTGCAGGAAAGCGTATTCGCAACCTTTGCTCCAAGTAGAGTTCCCGCTAGCAGAGTGAGTCACGGACAGCCCGACTTTAACTCTAAAAAAACACTCTCAACCTTTAAAGTTCAGGATTAAAATCACGCTCTCTCGAGGAGTCATTTGAATAAGCAGATGTAAAATGTGGATGTGGAATTGTCGCTATGGTAAATGAAAATTTTCAACATGTGGCTAATGTGAAAAAAGTGATTTTTAGCTAAAGTAAGCATTATTTATTCCAACAGCATTTCCTCAGTCAAGAGTGCGTGGTTTACAAAAGTTAACAAACAGCACGAGAAATTTGAATTAATAGAAACTCAACACTGAAAAGGACAAACAATAAAAACAACACAATAACTGAAGGCATTGAAAGGCAGCATGAAAACAAATGATAAAAATACAGCTCTCAATCAAATCTAACGTAGCTGTTATGGCCCTTTGAGTCAAAACTGAATGGTTCTACATTAGTCTCCAGGCCACAGGTCCTGTGACATGCCTTCAGCAGCCGTACAGGCTTCGCAGCTCTGATTCAAACTAAAAAATAAATAAATAAAAAAAAAAGGCTCAATTCGTTTTGTTCAGCAAGGCTTTTGTGGGCAATATCAGACAACTGATTAAATTGGACAACTTGTGAAACTCCAGGTAATAATATTACTTTAAGCACAAAATCTTTACTCTAGAATTACATCAATCACTGAGCATTACATAAACATTTTTCTCTAGCAGCCTACAGTTTCATAAACGGTATAGAGAAAGTGACTGAAGATATTAAAGGCTGCTACGCTAAGTACTAAAATGGGAAGAGAAAAGCAATAAAAGAGAGAAGCTACTAAGAAAAGCGCCCTGGATAATTTTGATCCTACTAGTAAGAGCTGGAAAGGGCAGGTATCAGGTGTACTTGTTTGTAGCTCTTTAGTTCTAGTTCATCGCACATGTAAGTGGTCTTTTGTGTGGACCAGCTGCCTCTGACCTCTAGCACAGCGCTAAGATTAGCCAAAGCCGCATAGATGCCCATTTATTCCGTCTGGCACAGTCGCTCCTCCCTTTCTTTTACCTATAAAAGTATGTGTTTGTGGAAGGAAAGGGGCAGCTTGCAAGTCCCTCAGCTAACCACAAAGAACTACAGAGAGTGTTTATTGATTACAGAGGGCTATCAATTTCAGCACCACAAAGTATTATGAAAGTCCCATATAAGAATCAATAAAAGCTTTATGTTATTGAATAAATTCAAGTCAAGTCAACAACAACCTACAGGGGCCACTTAAAGATGACACTGCAGATACCTTTTTTATTTTCTTTAACGTGGCTCTTTGCCATGCCTTTTTCACACCAACCATTTATATCCCTACTGACAGCCGAGGAAAAGGAGCTGCGGAAAGACCAGGAGAAGGTGACGGGAATATTAAAAAGGCACCGAGGCAGCGCTCACAGGCACACATGAAAAGACAAGTCGGAACAAACTGCAAGGAGGATGAATTAAAAACAAAACAAAAAAAAAAAAGAAATCGATGCTTTTAAATTCAGAGGAAATTAAAATGACTTATTACTGAAAGTAAGTGTAGTGTGATAGAGCACCAGAGTGCAGTGTGACTAGTGTTTTCTTAAAGAGTTCTGCTTTCACACATTCAACAGCACATTTCCACTGCAACGCTCGGAAATAAAACAAAAATATTACAATATTATTGTTTAGAATATTGTTACAGCATTGGAGCAGCCAATCACTGTTAATGACAAGGGTAAAAAAAAGAAAGAAAGAAAAGGAGCAAAAAAAAAAAAAAAAAAAAAAATTTTTCTTTACTT
>VURO01008330.1:14823-28985 GCA_015108175.1 Pelvicachromis taeniatus
TTAATAAAAAGGGAAAAAAAAAAAAAAAAAAAAAAGGAGCAAAAAAAAAAAAAAAAAAAAGCATTTGTCTTTACACTGTCTGTTTTAAAGCCCTGCTACTGATTATTGACCAGTACTCACACAATGCTTTTATGATTCATTCCAACACCCAAAGTGCTTTCTTACTATAAGCCTCATTCACCCATTCACATGCAAGCACTTTTTTCTACACCAAATGTTGAAGCTAACATCCACACACTCACACTTTGATGGATACATCAGGAGAACAGATGTATACTGCTAACACACAGACAAGCGGATCGAACCACTAACTTTCTGACAGCTACACAACCTGCTCTGTGTTCTATGCCACAACCGCCCAGCAAAAATTGTGAAATTGGGTCTGTGTTTGCTCACGAAAGAGCAATATGTCAAAGTCGTTTTAGTCTCCCTAAATATTTACTCTTAATATTCATTCTCTAAATATATACCATATACTTGGAATACACCTTTCTGTGATGCTGCAAACCAAATAATTCACTGGTGGAAAGTAGAAGGCTAAAAACCTGAACCTAATCTTCTGTAAGGGAATAGCAAGTCTGGTAAGTCAAACAAGCAGAGCCTCCCAAGCTTTTACTGATATTATCAATAAGTAAACAACACAGTATGCCTCTGCATCAATATTTTCTATCAGCCCTGGCAGTCACAGCTTTGTCTGCAGAGCTTTGGTAGATACCAGCTTGGTAATGCCTTAGAAAGAAAGCTTTGCATTTGTAGCTTTTTGCTTGCTTGCTTTGATTTTCGGATCGCTCTGTGACTAGCACGTTGTTCAGTTAAGGAAGGATGGCTGGCCTTTTAATTTTTAATTGAAAGAGTACCTCTTCCTTTGATTTTCTTGCAGTCTCAGCCTTTCCTTTCTGAGGACCTTTTGAGTTAATGAGGCAGCTTAAGTTTCATCAAGTGAATATTCTGCCAAGGCGTTCAAGCAAATCTGGAGCCCAGCTGAAGCCTTCAAGAGGTGTCTGAGCAACCACATGAAATACAATTGAAACTGCTTCGCTAATCGAACAATTTAACTTCCCAACCTCAAAATGTTGACACATAAATAGCCCAGCATGTTAGTGCTTATAACCTAGACGATTACTATAGCTTTGTATAAAAAAAATACATATTTAAATGTACCTGGTGTAGAACAGCATATCATGCTTGCTTCTTTGTGGTTAAGGAATATTTTATTTGGACCATTTATAAACAATGTTTAGTTTGCAATCAAGACGTACATCTATAGAATGGGACTGCTAAAACAAAACTAGTGGCTAATATGTTTTCTAGGCTTTCTTGCAGCCTTGTGAGCCTTAACTCACTTGTTAAAAATAAATTGGTGATATCTTGAAAACATGCAAAACACAGGGGTGAAATTATAAGAAGGATATATTATTAGAGAAAAAAAAAACTCACCCTAGTTCTAGGATTAATCATTCTTTACAGCATTTAGTTTAAAAGATTTCACGCATACTTCCCTTACTGTCTAACACATACACGCCCTTGAAAGCATATGGTCTGTGTTTCTATGGTCACCAGTGTGTCTGTTGCTATGGCAACAGAAGTTTCTTAATGAGATCCCCCAGCAGGGTGTTAGTTGGGTAACGACAGCATTCAATCAGGTCCCCACTGACAGCAGGTAGCCATTAGAACCTTGTCTGTTTGCCACTTTCTGTTGCACAAACTCACAAGATTTAAATACCAGATAGTTGAAACCATGTTGGAGAACATTATTGTCCACATTGACCCGTTCCTCTAACTAACATCTCCTTACTTAAGAGATTCTGCAATGTTGCGGCGACTGATTACCACACCGAACAATCCTTTTTATGATACATCACTAACAGCGAATAAACAGAGTACAGTGCTTGCAAAAGCTGAAACTGATCACTTTGCCTTAAACTCTTGACCTTTCAGACTGATCTGCATATGAATTTTGTCTAGCATTTGAATCTATAAAGATTTCAGCAAACATAATAATCATTGGCCAACTCAAGGTTTGTGTGCAAACACTCAAACAACTGGAATTTAAAGATTAAAACATAAGGTATAAAAAATGTAAAAATTTGTCATCACTGATAAACCTGACAACTTGTTTGTGCTTTTTACAACCTCGAGCATAACTGATGCACAGATGTTTATTATTACAGGAAGGTATAGATCCCATATGCTTGCTTTAAGCACAATATACCTTGCAAAAAAGAAAAAAAAAAAAAGTTAAATGGCATACGTTTTTACTGACTTACTCCTTTGTGATTATTCCCCGAGGTCCTGTGGGTGTGGCCAGTTTGGGATCTAAACTGTGAGTGTCCAGAATGTGTCGTGCTGCTGGGCTCAGGCGTAACCTGGAAAAGAAAGTGTGAGAGTTGTCAACTTTTTGTTTTCAAGACCTCGTCTGGTAGCTTCGAGGTAGTTGCAGAGTACCTTCAAATTACTTTTACATGAGACGGCTTACCCAACACCATGTGGTGTGGTAGATACCAGCTTGGTAATGCTGGTGTGACTAAACTCCAGTGGTTAACTGGCTGACAGTGTAATTTAACATCTTTTTTCGGACACATCACTCAATATTTTTTTGTTTCAAGCACATAACCACATTTCTCTAACATTTGTTATATGTAGTTATTCATGAGTCCTTGAGCACGCTCTGCTCGGATAAGCTGGTTGTTGTGTTTCTGCCTACAGACATGTGCGTTGCCAACAGGGAGTTTGTAGAGTCCCATCTGGTGGACAAACTATGCAAGATCAACAGTAATATAATGATCGAATGATTCTTTCCCCATCTTTTTATTTTTTACTTTTTACATTTTCATTTATCAAACATTGTAAATACCAACACCGACATATCAGCTAATAGATAATACTGGTTGGGCTCTATAGACATAGTCTGGAAACTGGTTTCAGTTATATGGTTCATTTAACTAATGCAACAATGTACACGATAAAAAGAATTTTTTAACGAATAAAAACAAGTCTTTAACTGTCAATGTTGTTTTCCACTCTAGACAAGATTGCTGCATAGCGTAGCCATGCTCGATCTTTTAGCCCTGCCACAGTGCAAATCTGAATATGTGAATGTGGTCAGCACACATAGGTCCCCCTTTGCCAGGGAGCGGTTCATTTGCCTTTTACAACAGTAATACAGAAGCGCCTTGAGGCGACTGATGTTGTGATTTGGCGCTATATAAATAAAATTGAATTGAATTGAATTAATAATTGTGCAAATAGGGGCAGCATCTCACACATTCTGAAATGTGAACAGAAAAAGATCTTATTCAACATATTACATGGTGGAAGATACTGCAAAATCCAATCCAACCAGCACAATGTGCACTAAACAAGAAAATATGATCTCTTTAATTCATTCATTTATGTATCTTAAGGCTATTGAATCGTTTTATCCACTTGTGATCAAATCGGAGAGCTAGAAACCACTAAGACCTACTGTGTAAGCACACTGAGTGCAATGTGAAAAACCAGCGGGAAATTCTGGCTAAGCTTGTCAGGTAACCAATAGGGAACAAAGTTCTGTGTCCTTTACATCAGATTTATTCAACTACACATTTGACAGATGTAATATGAGTAAACAAAAAAAACAATGAAAGTGGCACTCACTGTCCTGATGTTACTGGTTTTGGTGCAGAAGGTGGAGAGGGAGCAGGAGAGGTCACAACCGAGGTAGCAGCTGCTTGTGTAGCAGGTGTAGCTTCAGATGAAGGTGCAGCATCCAGAGAAGGGATCTCTACTTGTTTCCAGTCCTGCCCTTCCTCCACCATGACAGCAATGAGAGTGCCAAGGCGCACATTGCGACTGCCCTCTTCCATCTGTAGCGATAGAGAGAGAGAGAGGTACTTGTGAGTGTGTGTGCATGGGGGGGGGGGTGTACTAACAAATTTGGTTCAATAATTTCATAATTACAGCCAAGACTGCTAGACTTCAGGTGAATGGCCCTTTTGAAACAGATGAAGGGAAAGTGACATTGATTGGTCACTGAACAGATGAACCTGCCAGGAGTTATTAGGGGATCCCTTATAAATGACGCCACCTTCTCAGTGACAACAACATTTCATTTTCTGCCACTCTTAAACAACCTAACTCTGCCGGAACAGGTTCGTCGAGTGCGTCTTATGTTCTTCAAAGCTGTCAACCACTGATTTACCATGTTCTTATAAAGTAAGCCAAATCCAGAGCAAGCTTTTTTTCTACTCTCCTGAGGCTGTGTGAGGTGCTGTTCCTCACATATTGATCAGTCTAAATGAAAGGCCGAAAGTCAACACAGTGTGCTCAACTGCTGCATTGGATCTCATTTCAAACTGTGTGTCCTTATGGAGCTGCCTCTAAACATGTAGCTCAATTTGATAAGGAGGACAATTAGGACGATGAAGAAGAACTAGCTATGTTGTTGTACTTAAAAAATCCTTAGGATAAAAACCTAGTTAACTTAAGGTTTTTAGGGAAAACTGGTTTCCGTGTTGTTCTGCAAATTTCCACAGATCAATGGAATCTTCAATCGCAAAGAGGATTTTTCCATGAAAACAAACACAGAAGTTATAATGTGTAAGCCAAATAAAAGAACATAATGCACCAAGAAAAAAAACATTCATTTGGATGGATTTAAATTGTGTTTTAGGAAACACGTGAGCAGATGAAGATTTGCGGTCTAATACACTAATGGTTCTTTGACAGCTAGCCATGAATTTAATGCTGTTTTGTAGCCACTCCAACTCCCAGGGTCAACCAACACAGATAATTCCTTAAGTGACAGTAAATGCTGCTTAATACTTATTTCAATTTCACATTACGCAGAAGCACACAACCAGCACTGCTGCTAGCATTCAAGGACTAATGGTAATCAGTAAATACTGTTACAATGTACCATTTCACACACGCGCACACGCACACAAACACTCGTTTATACCATTGGCAAAGCACTTGAGTGGATCTTTAAAGTAAAAATCAAATGCAATGTTCACATTGTAGACATTTGCATAAACAGATGCTTAGCACACTGCGGTGGTGTGGGACTCAACACTGCCATCAAATGGTTACACAACACACAAACCTATGGGAAGGATAAATTATGTTTCTTAACCCCTTCTTCATACACTTAAGGTAAACAGAACATATCCATCTCCTCTGCAAGCAAGTTAAATCCTAAATCCTTGCTGCTTTTATATCCTCATGTCATCTTCATGACCCAAAAGTCTCTGCAATCAAAGGAAGCATGACACTAATACTACTGTTGTGACTTTCTTAAGACATGGCGTGGACAGTTATTTTGTGGCTGATTTTCCTAGTGCATATATTTGGAGGCATTATTATTCAGACCACATTTGGGAATGAGCATATTTAAGAGTTATGCAAAGTGATTTATTACATCCCGGATGGGAAATTTATTGCAATCTGCACCATTACTTGAAGCTTAAAGAGCCTGTCAGGTAAGTCATTTGGATCTAATGTGACTGTGACAGTTTCTACTAAGCGAGATTGCATAATTGCCACAGAGAGGTTTCCCCACAGCTGTGAGAGCGCACTCACATGTATGCATTTTATCTCCAATGTCACAAATCAAGTTTTATTATTCATGCTACTTTTCTTTGTTTCAGTTACTCTTCGTTCGCTTGGCAACTGTGAAAAAAACGTAAAGCTGTTCGAGTGTTACTGAATGCAATTTAGGATTTTGCAAAAACGTTAGACTCACTGATGCCCGGTGAAAAAAAGGTATACATTCCATATAATGCCCTTAAGAGACCTCTCATGAAACCTTCAGCAAGGCTAATGAGATTACAAAACCAGACCATTTGTGAGGTTTAACCTTCAACATAATGTGTTTATGCAACAACACAAGCCCCTTGAGACTTTTAACAGCTTATTGACAATAACCTCAGAATGATAGTTGTTGGATGCTATAGCTGTACAACTTTTTAAATACGTGACCATTTCAGGTCTGTTTTTCAATCGTTATAGGCTACAGTGGCTCCTGTTGAGCATACACAGTGTACAGCAGAAGATGAAGGACCCTCTGATTATACAGTGTACGAGCAGTTTACTCAGAAAATGAGACGCTTTTGTTGAGTTAGTAAGGCAAGGTTTGTTTCTGATCAATAGAGCATGACAGAAAATGCAAAAAGAGGATGGCAGTCATATCGTTCAACTTATCAAACAGACTGACAGTCCAATTTAAGCTCTTTCACATAAAACTGACACATGTGGCCGAGTGATGAATGACAAACTTGACAGGTTAGCGCTGTAGAATGCTTTGGGCATCCTTATCCTCATCAATTCATTGATTCATAAATCTTCCTCTAAATCTTTTCTGCAATTTACTTTTGGTCTTAATCACCAACTAATTGACTTTTAAATACCATCTGTCTCCTTCTAATTAATTTCTAGACAAGGCCTCTTTTATTTAAATTTGCTGAACACAGAGGACCAACACGCACTTATGTATCTTCAAAAATATTTGTCAGTCCACAAGCCAATGGCTCATGGTACACTTGACCGAGTATCAGATTAAAGTGCAAAGGGTCAGGGTAGCGCAAAGCAGTAAGTGCTTAAATACGACGCAGTAATCCATGGTGCTAGTGTTCAACACGAGCCGGATGCATCTCCTCTTCCCTTACCCGTGCCAGCCATGGCTGGAAATTGGTAATGTGCCATAGCAGTACTTGACCCCCATAAATAAACCCTGTGGTGCACAAGTTTCACGTCTGCTCTAGTCTGCACAGGGATTGGACCAGCTGCAGGTAATAATGGTACCCTATAACTAGAAGCCTACTGTGTGTTTGGAGAGCAACAATTACACTTCTAAGACCTTAATGCACTCTGACCCCGACAAAGTGCCACATTTGCATTGTCATGTAAGAGGAAAATACAAATCTCTGAAGCGGCACCAAAGCCTACTGGTTTTTCCAACACACATGTTCTTTGTCACAGACTGGGAGAATGAAAGCTCGGGGGCTTATCTAATGTAGACCATCTTTCTCTGCCAGCTAAAGCCCCTACCCCCAATTCTTCGATGGTTGCTATGGAAACTACTTCATCCCCACAGTAGCTAAGACAAGGATGGAGTAAGAGAATGTGAAAAAGTGCAACCAAGTGAAGACATAAAAAAAAAAAAAAGACCTATAAAAGGTTTATAACTGAAAAATTAGTGTATTGTATTCTCTGAATTGTCAGTGTATATTTGTGAGTATATTTGCTTGCAAGAACTGGTTGTGTATTGGTTTTTGTTGTGGTTTCAAACACATTGTCTAATTAAACCCTCTCGCTCCCAGGCGCCACTACAACTTGTCCAAAATTACACAGCCAGAGAACATATTGTATAATAGTTACATAAGGCACTCTTTGAGACACAAAGCGATATTTTGGCTTTTTTGCATTTACAGGAACGAATGCAGAAAACACCCAACCCCTACTCTTCTTTTTTTTTTACTTAAGAGAAGTGGTATGATGGCAAATCTTGCTGAAATTACTGGGAAATTACCTCTGATTCCCCTTTGCACAAAGTCATTAAATCACTAACATGTATTCATAAAACAATAGAGATAAAACATCTTCATATTCCTGAGAGAGAGAGAAAAAAAAAAACGTGGTGGAGTACTGATGAAAGACAACCGATCGCTTGGTCTTTGGCAGCCTATTAAAAATTCAAACAGCTCGCAGACTTGGGGGATGGAAAGAAAGAAATATTTGTCAGTAAAGGCACCTTGTCAAAGCTTTGCTGTCACTGGAAAGAGAATGCTATTTAACAAGCCCAGCCAATTAGAATGGTCAGTGAAGGCGCCCTGAAAGATGATGATATCCTACGTAACAATTCTGTAACATAACATTAAAAACTGCACACACATCTAAACACATCCTCAGACCTTCCACTTAATAACTTATGTAACAAAACCGTACCCAAGGCCCAGCGTGCCTGCTCTTTGCAAATAAATTCCCTTTTCTAATAATCTCGGTCAGAACAGGTCCTTGTGTGTTTTTGCTCACTTACCAATATCTTCGCCAAGATGCCGTCATCATTAGATTCCATGGTAACCACAGCCTTGTCAGTCTCAATCTCACAAAGGGCATCACCTGCTGCCACTGCCTCACCTGACGACGTAAACAAACACATCGGAGAACTTTCAGATAATAAATGAAAACAAACCCTTGTTTGGTATTTCAACACCAAATTGAATATTCGGTGGCAGTGTTTCGGACCTTTGTGGAAGTGCTGCTTATTCGTTTTATTATGAATGCATTAATCATAATGGTCAGTAGCACTTTTAAATCGCACTTTGAACACACAGAGAACATAAAGATGATGGAATTTCAGTGAAAGAACAAAAAGGTTATGCAAAAAAAATGTTTCTCCTCTAGCTTGCATATCAAATCAAAGGCCCAATCAATGTTTCATAGGAAAGAATGTGAGGTCTGAAAATGCAGCAAGTCTGATAGAAGGCAGGATCGTTGCCTATCCCAGCAGGTTCTCACTAGTCCACTTCATGAAAGAGCTGAAATATATTATCATCTGATTTGCAAATAAATAGCATAGTAATTAGGAACCACCGGTTCTGTAACGCTCAGATACTTAAGAAAATCCAGATGTTTTTGCACCAACTTAAATGGGATTTCAGTCATGACAGAAACAAACTGATGTCGTTAGGTCTTTGGCAAAAGAGAACAGGCAACCAAACACCGACTTTTGCAGTCGATTTCAATCAATTTCATGCCCACAGTCAAGACCAGGATCAATATGAGTGATTCTTCTAATGAGATGTGCGATAAGAGGAAGTAGTAGGAACAGATACGGTTTATAAAATGCAGGTCGTTTTTGCGTTGCGCTCTGGTTTTCCCAAGACCGCGGCGTGAAAAAGGGACAAATTTGAATTTTGGTCACATTTTAATCAGCTGTGGGAGGATACATAACATGGAAATGTAGCAAAAATTTAGAAAACAGGATGCCTAAATGACTAAAAAATATATATATATTTTACAAATAATTCCCTAAATGTATAGGATTTACTTCAGGTAGGATGAGGTGCAGGAAGAAAAAAACAAAACAAAACAAAAACAGGGTAGGTTAGCGAAAGATTAGGTGGAAAGAAATGGGGGAAGGTTGGAAGAGCAGAGGGAGTATTGATCTCGGAAGCCCCTGAGAGTTAACACAGATTGGATTGGTATGAGGTTTTAACACCACATGACCCCTGGGGTGAGGTGCAATGTGCACAAATAAAGATTAAAAAAGGTGACCCTGGGCATTTTCACCTTTGCTCTACTTGAGTGCAATGGACATATTGACAAAACCAGCCTTGTGCCTTGCTGGTGAATCCATCCACCACCATTCAAGTTTCAGCTTATATTCACGTCTGTGCAAACTTCCACCATATATGCTCCAAAGTCTTACAAAATGAATATAACAAACTATGTCCTGCCACCTTGAAATATTACCTAAAATATTTCTCTCTTTTTCAGATATCATGTTGAATACTGGCATTTATTTTTCAGGACATTATGATGACACAGTCAATGTGACCTCCTGGATATAAATGTCTAATCTGCCCAATCATGTACCCTATTAAACTTTGTGTACTGTCATAATTAGGACTTTATTCTAGAGTTATGAACAGAGTGAGTGTGATCCTCGATCATCAAAATCTAATTAGTTGATCTGTCTAATCAAGTGAACATCTGTGCCAAGCCCACAGAAACTTACACCGACTACAATGTCATATGTGGAAGGATAAGCCTAAAATCTATTAACTACAACCAGGGCTGCCAGTGATGCAGAGGCAATAAAGTACACAAATCCATCTTGTCCGATTTCTCAAATGTACATAGATTTGGTGTAGCATGGCGTTGCAGTGGTTAGCACTGTTGCCTCACAGCAGGGTGGTCTTGGCTACGAATGCTTCAAAATCCAAATATTGACTTTCAAGCTCGTTAGAATTGCACAAACTCTGTTTTTACCTCATATAGTGTATGTCGATGGATCTATGCACGCTTCAATAGTTTGTTGCACCTAACACCATTTAAAGTCTGAGAATACTCATTTGGAGACTACATCAGTGTGATTTCTGTGCACTACTGTAAGCAATATATTGATATTGACTCAAGAATACCTGTAAAAATTAATTATCCTAAACTGAACCTTCTCACTATTTTTCAATGTTTTGCTGAAAAAAAATTATAAAGGAGTTATTTGACCCTTTCAGGTAGATCCTGTTCAAATACGAGTTCAGGCAATTGTTAATTATCTTATGCAAATTAACTGTTTTTCAATCAGCCTCCAATAAACTAATTTAAAAGAAAGCAAGAAAGGAGTATTGTAGATATACATTTTTTTCAAATACTTTATCTGTTTTTTCCTCCTTTCTTACACACACACACACACACACACACACACACGCACACACACACGCACACATCTAACCCCAAGTCACAGTACATAGCAACACAGCAGAGAAGCCAATCAGAATTCAGCATCTGGCCTCTTGATAAAGGAGTGTGTGTGGCTAAGGATCCTGGCTATGCAGAGTTGCTAAACAGTGGCTGCCATGGTCCTTGAGCCAATTATCCACCAGAGGCCCTCAGGTGACCCATTTCTCAGGCCTCCCTCTGTTATTTTAATAACTGAATATATTTGGAAACCAACTGAGCATTCCATTTACATAAGCACTACAGGGGAGGATATTACAAGTACAGATAAAGTGAAGCATCTGTCCCTTTGGATAACACATTACAACACAGAGAGGCTTAAAATCTGTCAAAGCAGTTCAGTACAAATGTGTGATGACTGTCTGTTAAATTTTCTAATAAAGTTTTTTGTCGACATGTGCTTTCTTTACCTTCCTTCTTCAGCCATTTGACTATGTTTCCCTCCTCCATGGTAGGAGAGAGTGCGGGCATCTGCACTTTGAGTGGACTGACGCCTAGAGGAGAGAAAGAAAATAACATATGATTTACAACGAGACAAAATGTCAAGGGTTTCATTAGGTTTAAATTTAAAACAAAATTCCCCTCCCCCCACCCTTCTTTCAGAATAGGAAAAAAAATATATCCCTTCCAGTTAGGTTTTGCAATTTCATCTAAAATATGTGAATGTCAAAATGCATCAAGTAACAAGCTCAGGAGTAGCACTGAATAGCTCGAACAAAGCCCTTAGGGGTCAGTATGTTCAACTTGCAGCAGAGCACAAGAGACAGCGGTACCATGAAAATGTTGCCATGTCACTTGTACAACTGTGCTGCTGGATGACACTGCATCAGAAGCTGCAGAGGCATTTGTACCATTGTGGGCATTTTTAAAACCACCACAAAGTCCCCAACTGCCACCATCTGTAGTCACACAGAAGGCCAGAGTTCACACTAGAGCTTCAGGCTGCCAGAAGAGCCAAGATCACGGCTTTACTAGATATGGTAGCGAAGCTGAAAACAACAAAAATGAGATTTAGAGCTCAAGCAAGGTACAACTTAAAATGTAATACCCTTTGTTTTACACATTCTCTATGTTCACTGAACTACACACATATTAAAATCAGTTATAATAGAATGTATTTTATGCATGATACATAGATTAATAAAATGTTTCTGTTGGCAGTAGACGAGATTGATTCAATGATTCAAATGTTTGGTGTGTTAGTTGTTATTGAGGGTGTTACATGGCCTTTGTTTCGTGTTGCGCGCTCTCTGGCCAAACTGTGTGCTGCTGCCACCTGCTGTATGTTTGGCAGTGGTGCAAAACTTCAGTGTGTAAGGAAGAGTGGTGTATTTATATGTGATATGTGTTGCTTCAACACTCAATTAACAGAAAATCTGTCTGTTTATATTTGATCTTATTCATACTTAATGTCAAAAAACACTTACCGGACAGTTTTATTTCTGGATGAGATTCATTGTCAGAGACAACGCCATCTGTGTAACTTTCCAAATCCATATGCTCACAGTGAATTTGGTACATAGATTTGGCACTGAACACTTTATTTTCATTACTGACATGTTTACATGTCACAACGGGAAAGCAAAAAATTGAATTAAGCCCAGGAATCATGGGTATATGATGGGCACAACAAGTTCCAACAGAGCATCTCTTATAATCTGCAAATAGTGACGTGCCAGTGCACTAAGGCACCACCATCCTGGAGGAGCTAGTTAAGGTTTCTCAATAAGCTGCCTTTAAATATAGTTCTGATACACCACATTTACACTCTTGGAACTTTTTTGGACCCCTTTAACAGTCATTGCAACCGATCTGCCTCCATTTCACCCAATCCCCAACGTCGCCTTTCGTCACACCAACCGTCTACATCTTCTCCTTCACTACATCCTCTGTGGACTTTCCTCTTTTCCTCCTGCCTAGCAGCTCAATATTCAACACATTTTGCCTAACATATCCACTATTCTTTCTCTGAATATATCCAAACCATCTCAGCCTAATTTTGTCAAAGTGTTCAATCTGAGCTCCCCCTCTGATATACTCGGTGCTAATCTTGTCCATGCTTTTCACTCCCAATGAAAATCTTAGCATCTCCTTCCATCTGCTTCCTGTCTTTTTGTCACTGTCACGGCAGGTCTGGCTACCATCATATAAATCTTCCCTTTCGCTCTTTCTACTATCACAAACCGCACCCGACACTCATCTCCACCCTGCCTGCACTCTCTTCACCTCTCTGGTTCATTGCTTTGGATGGTTGACCCTAAGTATTTAAATTCATCCACCTTCACGCTTTCTACTCCTTGTCGCTTCACTGTTAGCACTTTCTGGTGCTGTTATTCTTTTTTAAAGATTTATTGGTACTGCTACAAATGGGACCGCTTTGATGACACAAGTTGGCTCACAGGAAGAGAAATAAGACTGGTTGGAGAAATGCAAGATAATCCAAGTGATTTAGAAAGCGGTGTCAGCGGCTTTCCACACAGTTAATGCAAAACATAACCATTACCTTTATCGTTTAACACTCGTGCCAACCCTCTCATTTACCAACACTGCTGCGACCGGTCATGCCATGACAAAACGAGAGCAAAGTAACGTTGCACCATTAAATGGTAGTGACGTTAGCAAATGCCCAGCACAGAAAGGGCATTAGCCATTTTGCTGGTAAACTGTCAACACTTACCGAGTACCCATGATGACTGAAAGAAGTGCCTGACTTGGTCTTGTCGTTGGTGTGTCGACCTTAAACATTTACTAAAATTATTCAATCTGAGGCCAAATAACATTCCCTGACGACCCAAACGCAAGGAGGCCGCCATGTTGTCGTCCTCCGTCGACGAGGCGTGTCCATAGAGATGCCTGACGAAAAAAAGGGAGCGCTGGGGTGAAGAAAGACAGAACCGTTTTCCCGCCTTAAAATCCATATTTTTAAAAGAAAAAACAAGCAAAGAAAAATATTTTTAAACACACACGTCAGACTAATGAAAAAATTTTACCCCGGTAATAAAAGTATTATAAGTTCATGTAGACATTAACGAGCAGGCAACAAGAGTCCTAGCTATATTGGTCCTTCAAGTGCCTTTACTTTGTAGTTCTGTCGCGTTTAAATAGACTCAGTGAACTGCTGCCCTCTGCTGTGAAGGCACTTTGTATGAAAAGGGTCGATACTCATGCTGAAACTGCTGATATCGAAGAGGAGAGATATGTACGCAGAGCCAGGCTGTGAGACGAACAAATTCATTCCCGTTACCACAACAAAACACTTTATTAATTCATTTATAAAAACACGTGGTGCCATTATGGAAGAGTCCGCAGTTGGCTTTGTATTTCTCTCTGTAACTCAGAAACGTTTAGACAAGAATGTTTGTGATGAATGGATTGTAAATTACAAATAGATGATCAACATACATTTAAAGATACATAAGGACATATAATTCAAAATGTTAATTTGGTAAAGGTGAGGAGGTGGATTTATCCATTCTTATTGTGCTTATTCATTCAGGGTTGCACGGGAACTTTTGCGAGATCTCGCAATAATTATATAGCCTGGGATTGATCTGTTTAGTGTATTTATTTATATCACACACAGTTTTGACTAAATGGAAAAATGTATAAAGACACCAGAATTTATTATACTGCAACTTCTTACAAAACAATAGATATTTGTAAAATGCAACCCGTCTGAAAAGAAAACGAGCCCAGAAAATAACTGTGTCAAACACAGTATC
>VURO01008336.1:4425-21175 GCA_015108175.1 Pelvicachromis taeniatus
GTGACACATTCACGTTTGTGGGTTTATTTTTGATTTATTTATTTATTTTGAATCTTGGTGTTTTATGAACAAGCATGCATTCTTACATGATGAAGACCAACGGGGAGATGCAAGCTCAGCCAGAGATGTGCGAGATGATTCATCGTGACGCATCTGGAGGATTCAAAGCTAAACTGGTAATAGCTTGACTGTGGTGACCGCGCAGCACATGGACACAATTCTGTCTGCAAGCAGCTGGGTGGGGGTGGGGGTGGGGTCCGGTTAAGAGAGCTCTCAGCTGGGAAATGTGTTGTCTCATATCACGTTTCAGTGATGCTGCCGTAATTCTGTAACTGCTGTCACTGAGTCAGCAGTCACCATCATCGTCGCAATGATTGCAGTGGATACCATTAAGCCTTCAGATGTCGTCTTCCACATGCTGGTTTCATAAGCTTCCAACGTCCATTACTGCTAATGACAACATACCCAATAGGTGTTATAGATTTTCAAGAATTTCATCTTCTCGCAATATGATTTTTTTTCCTGACTGCTGGCTGCATTCCACTCATGGATAATATTAATGTAATCCACTACTGAGACCAACAACATGATGATTATGATGAAGGTGGTAGGCCTGGTTTGTTCTTCAGAAAGTCACACAGAGCTTATGAGTCATCCTGCCTATCAGCAACAGCCTATCTCAGCCTCCACTATTGTTTACGCCTGGTGTAAATCAGAGAAAAAAAGAAACAGATGCAACAAAAGCAGCTGGTTTTTGTTTGTTTTATCTTCACGTGTTGTTGTTTTTTTTACATTTTGGAAAATTGCATTTCTAAGTTTATTTTGCGTGTTACGTCACATGTAACACTGAGGACGGGGCAAAAAAATTGTGCGTTCGTTTGCAAGCATTTTTTTTTTTCGAGCTAGTTCAAGTAATGACTGGTAAGGTATTCGTACCACAACCTGTGTGACATTTGATTTATTATTTCATCACACACATCCCAGGGTTGCTTTTTTAAGATATGGCTTGCCAAAGATCAAAGTGCTCATTTTTGGCAGCGTTGCTAGAAATGACTAGCTCCTTTACAGGCATTAACACGTCACTGCAATATTCAATCATCAGTGGGGCAGTGGAAAGCAGTATCTTTAAACCTTCAAATTTGATCAAAGGACTACAAAATATATTTCATATATTTTCAAAATTGGAGCCAAGGTAGATCAAATTGAAAAGCTTCTTTTTTGCAGTTTAGTCAAATATAACTTTGTTGCAGGGGGGCTTTTAATCTGCTTTAGATGTGCAGTAGTTCAGTACCTGTCACACTTGGATTGAGATGAGAACATTTCTGCTATCCCAATTTAACTAAACTCAACAAAGAGTCTCTGAACAGAGAGAGACGCTTCAATGGTTGTCTGTTAAATATCTACTGTTGAGTAATTTTATGACCCGCAGCACTACCAAATCTTAACACGGTCTCTTTTGTATTCTGCATAATAGGAAGGGTTTAATTTGTTGCAAAGAACTCAGCAGGACAGTCAGATGAGATTAGAAGCAGAGGCTTTTGCGCAAGCCTGTTGGTTAGAGGGGGTGGAAAAGATGTCTGATAAATTCATGTGGATTTCTAATTGAAGGATAAATGTTGACCTCATGCATAAATGATTGGGTTTCCATTGAATTCACTCTGTTTCCAGTATTTGTCATGAAAAGGAGGCAAACTGTGTTTATTTTGTGCTCTGTGAAGATGTGTTTGTTGCTAAGTCTGGTTTTAACTCCCAGGGGCTCAGGCAACTTCTGCCATGCCGTTCTTTCCAGCCTGCGCATTACTCACCTCTTTCATTTCACGTTGTGTGAGTGAAGGCTGAGCAGTGATTACAGCCTGACCCTGTGTGCGCTGTTCAGCACTAATATGAGGACTAAACAAAGAGCATGGGATGCAATTTCAAAGATATCACTGCAAAAACTCAAAATCTTACCAAGGATATTTGTCTTTTTTCTAGTCAAAATATCTCATCACACTTAAAATAAGACAGAATCAGCTACAGAGGAACATTTCAGTAAGATATAGGAACTTGTTTTTAGACAGTGCATCTTGAAACTGGAGAATTTTCACTTGTTCCAATGGCAGACTTTTGCACTTAATACAAGATATTTTTGCTTGAAATAAGTGAAAATTCTCCAGTTTTTCTTCAGCTTATTGTGTCTTATTTTAAGTGTGATGCGATGTTTTGACTAGAAAAAAGACAAATATCCTTGGTAAGATTCTGAGTTTTTGCAGTGTAGAATAAAGACTTTATTATTCCTCCGTGACAGTCGTGCCCTCAGGCATTATGTTTTTGAGCTGGTAGTCCCATTCACATGAAGGCAGTATTTCTTTATTCAACACAAATATTCATTTGGATTCAAGGATGAACTGATTAGAGTTGGATTTGGTAAAAGGTTTAACTCAGGAATTCGTTCTAAATAATGAAAATGTTTTATGCAAATGCCTCATGCCTAGAATGATTAAAGGTCAAACATCAACCTCACACTAACATCATAATCCTCAGCAAATTTCTTTTTACCCTAATTATTGGTGGTCACCTATTAAGGTCCTCCCTATTAATAGCTTCACCGGCCACTTACACTGCAAAAAATCTAAATCTTACCAAGTATATTTGTCTCATTTCTAGTCAAAATAATCTCATCACACTTAAAATAAGACACAATCATCCGTTGGGCATCTTTCATGGTCTTCCGATAATAATTCTGATCAGCCAAAACGGGACAAGACAAAAAATAAAAAATAAAAAAATAATAATAAGACACAATCGGCTAAAGTAGCATCTCAGTGAGATATAGGAACTTGTTTTTAGACACTGAATCTTGAAACTAGAGAATTTTCACTTGTTCCATTGGCAGATTAAGAAATAAGACAAATATACTTGGTAAGATTTTGGGGTTTTGCAGTGTTGTTAGGTACATCTGTTCAGTTACTTCATAACACAAGCATCTAATCAGCCAATCACATGGCAACAACTTGCATGGTCAAGATGATGTGCTGAAGTTCAAACAAGTGTCAGAATGGGGTAGAAATGGGACTTAAGATCTAGATAGACTTGTCTGAGTATTTCAAAAACTGTTGAGCTACTGTACTGGGATTTTCCCACACAACCAATTTGAAAAAAAGAAAAGAAGAAAAAAAGGAAAATATTCAGAGAGCAGCAGTTCTCTGGGTGAAAATGCTGTGTTGATTCCAGAGGTCAGGGGAGAAAGGCCAGATTACTTCAAGCTGACTGGATACAGAATAGCATCACTGAACACAGAACAGGAAACTGAAGCTACAATTTACATTATTTTAACAAAAATGGACAATAGGAGATTGGAAGAATGTGGCCAGGTCTAATGAGTCTTAATTACTGCTGCAGACTGCTTTGAGCTGATAGGAATGCAGCAGTGACTCAAATAACAACTCATTACAACCAAGGTATGCAGCAGAGCATTTCTGAATGCACAACATCCCAAACCTTGAAGTAGATGTGCTACAGCAGCAGAAGACCACATCAGATGTAAGCTAAGAATGGGAAACTGAGCCTACAGTTTTCATAGGCTCACCAAAACTGAGCAGGAGAAGATTGGAAAAACAGTAGGTGTCTCAATTTCTGTGGCAACATGCAAATGGTAGGGCCAAAATTTGGTGTAAACAGCATGACAGCATGGATTCATCCTGCCTTCTATTAATGGTCTAGGTTGCTGCTGGTGGTGGTGTAATAGCGTGGGGGATATTTTACACACCACAGCCCACCTGAGTATTGTTCCTGTTCATGTCCATCCCTTCATGAGCACGGTGTAATCATCTTCAGGTGGCTGCACACCAGAGTCACCAAACCTCTATTCAACCACCTTTTGGAAGTGGTGATTTGTATGTTTTAAGCACCATGTTGTATATATGTTACCAAGAATGAGGGCTGTTTTAAAGGCAGAAGAGTGTCCAATTCGCCTACTAACAAAGTCTAGCTAATAAAGTGAATTTCATGACTGTCAAATACTGAAATAAAATTTGTCATTTTGCCAAAAAAAACATAGACATTTTGATTTAATGTAAAGAAAATTGATAACATCAATTTGCTAATCTTGTCTTCTGCCTTCCTGTGGCCACAGCTCTACTCGTTACTACTCAAAAGATTCCCAAAACATTGCCAATCTTTAAAAATAGGTCAGAAATATATGGTTTCCTTTTTTTTTTTTAAGTAATAGTTTCCTACCTATAACCTCACATTGGGCCTTAGAGTCTTTTTATCACCACCATACACCCTGGCAATTCTCCCTAAAACTTGCATTTGCATGTGGCACAAAATGGAGCATATTCTTAATTTAGAAAATGTTCCTGCTTTCCTGAACACAGTCCAACAGCTGAGATTACATTGCCCTCTAACTCTGTTTGGTTTAAAAAGAAAAAACAACTTGATTTGATTTGGTGGAAGGCAGTGTTGTACACTCTTATAAGGCTTTCCAGCAGAGAGATGATGTTTGTGTAATGTTGGCTCGTTGATGTGTTTTAGCAGTTTTTGAACGATAATTATGGTCTATGGCAGCGAGGAATATATCAGGATTTTCCTGATGTTTTTCACTTCTTACACCAAGTTATCAAAGTCACAGTCTGCAAGTGATCACTTTTCTCAGACCTATTCAAGATAAAAGAGAATTTAATAGCTTTGATTTAATAGCTTTTTTTGTGTGGGTTTTCATGTTTGGGTTTATTTTGTAGACTTTTAAACGACCTCTTCAGTGATGTCTACTGGAAAGTGCTTTGGATCAAGACCATGTGAATAAATCACAGAAAATCCCCTTATGGCTTTGCACAGAATAGGGGAACAGTTGATGATTTTCTCAGGAAGCAGGGTTTTCTCTGTGGTCAGATGACTAAAGCTGATGTGGACCCTTAGCCCAGATCAAAAGAACAACTATTACTGCATGTTTAATCTGCTTTATTCTTGCTAAATCATTTGATTCAGCAATCGCAGGGAGACATCTGTACCTGACACCGCAGTGAACATTGCTGCCTCAGCACTTCACCAAACCAGGACTTTGGGCCGAAGCTGCCACAGTGCATTGTCTCCGTCATATGTCTCTGTGAATTAGGAGGACGCTGCTTTTGAATCACTGAATGAATGGAAAAATGTAATATTTCTATTGCAGTACTCAATAAATTGCATCATGTGTTAACTGAGCTGAGCAAAAAGAGTCACTGGAGGGAAAACAGACAGATTTTCTTAAAATACATGTTTGATTTATGAGCGGCTGTTTGTTTGTCTAGTAGAAAGACCATTTTTTCACGAGGAGGACATTTCTCTGGAGAGGGCCAATAGAGAAAATCCTGCAGTGCTGGACAGTATCCCATACATCAGTTTAGCAGGCAGGGTCATCACCCATTGTTTTTTGGGTGTTTTTTTTATAACAACACAACACACTGCCGAGAAATACATACACAGAAATCAATCCCATGTGTGCCAGAATGACCTCATGCAGGCTGAAGAGGGTTTTTTTTTTTGACATTATGACTTCAGTTATCGCTTGGAATAAGATAATTAAATGGCCTTTACTTTGGTAATTAATTAGTGCTTATTATTTGTCATGTCTCTGCTTTTACCTTTAGGAAGAGGCTACGTGGTCCTTGTTTAGATTCTGCACTGGAGTCCTTTTTTTTTTTTGGTTTCCACCTGTTAAGCCGGTTTATATAATTATTGGTGAGTTGTTGAGTTGACTCATTTTTAATGTTGTTTTAATTTTATGGAGACTTGAGCATTTAACCAGAGAAAATAAAGAGAATTAAGATGACATATTAAGAAAAAGTGTAAAACATTACTATCAATCAATCAAAAGAAGCTTCTAAAAAAAGAACCACTGCACCTCACTTTAAAAGTGTTTTGCTTCAAAATAAAATGATAACAGCAAAACTGTGGTGGTCACATATCACAAAAGACACACTGATTTATTTAAAAGGGTTCAGCACATTGAATAGAAACGGTCTAATTGTCTCCATCTTAACCTTGAGCCCATTCTCTTTTAAGACTGACTGTATGTTTGCTGAAAGCACTGAAATGAAATAATACACCCGAGGTTGGAACGTACAAATAGTGCAGAAAGCACTAAGTATGAAAGTCTGTGGAAGCAAATATAACGTCCCTTTTCTCTTCCATTTTTCATTCATGCATCATGAGATGTATTTACATGCAGTCACACTCAATGTCCACTTTATTAGTTATATCTTGTTAGCACCGGATTCAACTTCTTCAAAAACTATCCCTATCCCACCAACTTAGCTTGTTGACATGAGGTGACCGTGGAGGCAGTTTGAGTACAGTGGACTCATATTTCATGTTGTTTGTACTAAATTCTGATCCTGCCATCTGAATGATCAGGACTCATTAGACCAGGCAATGTTTTTGCACTCTTCTGTTGTTCAATTCTGTTCAGCCTGCAACTCGTAACTCCAGCTTCCTGTTTGTAGGAGTGGCAGCCAGTGTGTTCTTCTGCATATCTTGGTTCTAACCCATGACTGTATAAAAGACAAGTGGTTAGTTGAGTTACTGTTGCCTTGCAGAAGCTTTGTGGCTAGTCTCCTCTGACCGCTGGCATCATCAAACAATTTTTGACCAGAGAACTTCCGCTCACTGGATATTTCCTCTTTTGGATCCTTCTCTATAAACCCCAGAAATCCCAGCAGAACAGCAGTTTCTGAAATACTCAGACTAGCCCATCTGGTACCAACCAGGCCACGTTCAAAGTCACTTAATCACCTTCGTCTTCCCCTCTGATGATCAGTTTGAACTTCAGCAGGTTGTTTTGAGCAGCTGAACATGCGTACCTAATAAAGTTGAAACTCAGTTTATATAAAATATTGCCACATCCTTTTTCATAATAACTGTGAACAGGAACCTTTTAATAACATCTCAATGTTATTGGCAGTATCAGTTGTGCGGGTTATTGCTGGGACTCTGCATTTCCACTTGTAGTAATAGAAGATTAACTCAGGAAATTCTTTCTCTATCACCCTTGTGTCTTTCAAAATTTAAACATGCCAGATGATGTGAAACAAACATTACTGGTTTGGCACTGAAGATTTTAATGAGCCAACAAAGGAATTCAAATAGCAACTCAGACAAAAACATGAACTGGAAAATGGCTGGAGGACAATAGAGGTACATATAGGTTTTTTCCTCATTTGCATCTTCTGGGGATTTAATGAGGTTTGAAAAGGCACCATCATGTAAATAAACTGTAGACACTAAGACGGCAATGATGAAGTAATTATTACAGAGTAATGGAAACATGTCAATCAGTCAGTGGCAACCCCATTGCTGCCGGTTCAGCAACCAAAGACACGGCTTGAGGAGCATACTTCTGTAGTGTTTATGTCTGAAATGAGTAGGACCACAGAGAAGCTCTTTTGAAGTATTGTGAATTCTGCACTGCATTGCAGTGTGCCGGAGCATGGATGCACATGTTATTTTACATTCAGCTCACTTCAACTCTTTTCCTCAGTGTTTCAGACGCACAATGATGGGTGTGTGTGAGCGTGTGTGTGTGTTCTTCTTCATATGAAGCAGTGTGGTTGCATATCCAGTTGTGATATTTTCACCTTTGCATACTTTTATACTTCTTTAGGAATTCATGCTGAGGACCTGGAGTCTCAAAGCCACATTTTCATCTTGTCATTGTTGTTACATGTTGTCAGTGGCACTACAGCTGTGCGGCTGTTTCTGCCAATCAATATCAATTTTCATCCGAATAAGTGTGATTAGAGCTGATTAGACAGGCACAAGGCTTCACTGATGTTGTGGTTATAGACCAAACACAAATAATTAGTTTAACCCAAAAGATTTGAACTTTGCATTGCATGATAGGATGAATGTAACATAAGATAACAGTGGGATCACGTTTGTCTTTACATATGACAACATGGTGGTTTTGGTGGGTTAACAAAACAGAGCACACAGAGACACTCGAGCCGTGGCCGAAGGCAACCATTTCATAATATATCAATGCCTGCTCGGGGAAGCTAGATTGGATTCTGCAGCTCTGTAATCATCAGAACTTTTCAAAGGGCACAAGGTCATAAAGTCTATAAATTTGTCAAGGAAAAGGTAATGCACAGATTGAGCAGGAAGACAACTTCCATTAAAGAGGATTTTGTATACTTGGAAGCACAGCCATGAATAAAACTGGACAGCTGCAGGTTGTTCAGTGAGGGAAACAAAACAGCCAATAAGATGATTATGTTTATTCATTGATGATCTTTTTTTTGTAACAATTTAACTTCTAATACAAGAGCCGGTATAATCACCTACAGTTAAAACTTACAATAACGATAATGCAGGCCATCTTATTATATTTTGCAGGGAAAATAGAAAATAAATGCTGCTTTTTTTTTATGTAAAGACATATATTAGGCAAAATATAAAGAGAGTGTACATTTCTAATGAGATGAAAGTGAATGTTTGGTATGGCAACCTTTATTCTAAAACACAGGGCAAATTCTCTTAGGTATTAACTAGTTTTCAGGAATTGTACTCGAGGCTTCCTGAAGGATATTCAAAGCTTTTCTTTGAATGTTGGCTGCCTATTATTCCTTTCTCCGTCAAGATCCAACATTGCTTTAATAATAGCGTCATTGAATGGATAGTGTTCTGTTATTTTTCTTTCCAGCTATGCTTTTCCCGCTTTGCCAGTGTGTACATGGATCACTGTCACACTGAAAAATGAAGCCTTTGCAATCAGGTGATTTCCATATGGCATGGTGGATAAAAATCTGATAGTACTTGCTTTGTTCATAATTCCATCAATTTTGACAAGAATCCTTTCACTTCTGAATAAAACGTAGACCGAAACATGTGTGTGGCTACATCCACACGTACACCGATATTTTTAAAAATGGAGATTTTCCATTTAAAAAAAAATCCCATCCACACATGCAGTTTTGACAAAATATCCGTCCACATGTAAACTCAATAAACAAAGTAAAACGCTGTCAAGTACATGCCAAACCCTAACCGTGTAGAAATGTTGGCCAATCAGCGCCGGGTTTTCAGTTGTGAGAGCATATATACACACATATGTAAGCGTGTAAAAACTGCAGATAGTAAGATTAGCAGCAACAGGATTTTGTTTATACCCGCCATTGTAGAAATTTAATAACATGGCACACAGGTATGACATCAAAAAAGGCACACACCTTAGATGTTGTGTGACTACATGTGTTTTCCTCGTCCACACGTAAACACAAATCTGGGTTTTAAAAATTTCCACCCTTACATGAGTTTTTAAAAATCAAAATTTTCAGTGATCCAAAACGCTGCTTACATGTGGACGAAAGGTTTTACAGATGGCTCACGTTTATACTTCTCTTATGACCTCCTCTGTACGTATTGACAATTTTAACCAAAAATGTCAAATTTGCATTCCTCACTCTATATGACCTGTTGCCAGCAATGTTCCAGGTTCTGTGTAATTTGGCATATCTCAACCTTTAAGCATGGTTTCTTCACAGTCACCATCCCAGTGATATTATTTCTGAAGAGGCTTCATAGATGAATCATCTGAAAGTCCAGCTCTAAGGTGCTGTGTCAGGTCTGTGCTGGATTGGATGTGGCTTTTGGATTTTGTTCACCAGCTCAGTTTTTTAGGCCTGCCATGTCTTGTTTCCACCTCCATTTGTCAAGTTTTACTCAAACATTTTTAAGGACGCACTGTACACCATGACCAGGTGTGCCTAGTTTTGGTTTATAAATCTTTAGGAACCACCTTGTTGGTGCAGAAATACCACTTCATGCCTGTCGAACTGTGTTATCTTTGGCATTTTTGTACATTCAACAAAAAAAAAATGGGAACAAATTCTACATTTTTGCAACAGCCAGGCAAGTGCATAAAGTAATAAAATTACAGGAGTCCTTGGGGGAAAAAAAGAAATGAGGAGTTGCACCATACTGTATAAATATTTAAAACATACAATTGCTTTTCTTGTACTTAATTAAATTTTTTGTAATTAAATTTCTTTTTACTGATAAATGAGCCCATTCTAATACCTAGGGCGTCAAATACCACAGTTTAGTAAAAACTGCTGTTGTTTCAGATATAAACACAAGATTTCCTTTATGGTCAATCCTTTAGTCCTGGAAGAAAATGAAACCACAAATCATTATATTCTTACCCAAACCACGATGATTTCCTAAACCTTGCCAAGTAGTTTTGGTACCTAAACCTAAAAACCTAAAAATGTTGTAGTCTTTTCTCTCATTTTCTTCATTCATGAGCAAAGTAGTCCTTTCACTTTCTCAGCACCCTCTGTTCACTCATTAGTACATTTCCAACTGTGTCTTTAATCACCCCAACCTGTTGTGCATGCTTTTCAGCTCAATCGCTTTGTTTAGCCAGTTGATACGAGTCCTTTTGTCCTTCCATACTATCAAACCTCACATACACATACAACTAAAAGGATACATCTCTCTTTGCAGTACACCTAGCTTCCCAGTACTCCTGTCTACATTCTTTGTCTCCATGACTTTTCTCCCACTTTTCCTTTACTAATGTCTTCCTCTGAATACTCTCCTGTACTTCCTCATTACACCAACAAGTCTCCCTGTCCTCTTTTCTCCATCCGGATGACACATCAAACACCTTCTTGGCAGTTTCCCTCACCACTTCAGTGGTATTTTCCCAGTCATCTGTTAACTCTTTACTAACACCAAGAGCCTGTCTCATCTCCTCTCTAAACTCTGCAATATATAAAACTTTCATAATTTAATTTCTTATTATTAATAATAATAATTATTGTATACAAATAATTATTGCATCAACCTTCACTCACTCCCTGTCCTTGCAGTCTCCAGTCTCTTTCAGTTTGCCCCTTCTGCAGAAGATATTCTTGAAATCTGTGTTGACCACAGCCATTTCAATCCTTTATGCAAAATTCACCACCACCTATTCTTCAATATTGCTCTCCTTAACACCATACCTATCCAACACCTTCTCATCACCTCTAGGATTTGTATCTTCAACCTCATGATACTGTCTGACGCTCTCTTTATCTCCTCAGCGCTCTTCATGTACTCTTCCATCAAGATTACCCCTACTCCATTTCAGCAGCTTGAATCTACTTCCGGTGCTCCTGGCCTTGCTTCCCTTCCACGTGGTATTTTGTACAGACAATATATCTACCTTCATTCTCTCCTCCATATCAGCGGAGACCATCCTATCAATGACCCATAAACTATTCATGAAATATCTGTCTACTAACCCACTGTGATTCTTTTTGCTGCTTGAATTAAACATGGTAAAAACAAATGAAAGGTGATATGGGTCATCAAAATGACAGACTGTGGGCTTTCATGGAGACATATACTGCAACTTTAAACTACGAGGTTAATGCTTTGAGAAAATGCAGCCATTCATATGTGCACAAGAGCCAAAATAAACCTCTGTGGAAAAGATTAGTTGGCTTCTGTTACTGGAAATACATCCTGCTGGACTTTCCTTGTGGGATCTGTCAAATGTTATTCTGTTAGAGAGATATAGAGGTGCGTCTGTGTTTATCCCAGGTTGGAGAAATGGAAAAGGAGGATATTGTCTAGCTGGTTCCACTCCTCTGGTTTGAAGTTGGAACACAGGTGAGTAAATCCCCATCAGAGTAGTAGTGGCTGAGTCATAATGGCCATGAGAGTGATGGTGGTGGGATCTAATTGAATGGCTGGTATCCAGTGTACTGTCTGTCTGGCTGTGTTTCACAAACTGCAATCCGTCAGTCACACACAGCAAGACAGATGCTCCATCCAGGTGCTCGCCTGTGTTCTTCTGCCAGTGGGGTGACTTCACATTCTCCATTAACAGTGAATCCCTTTCATTCACCACTGGAAGAATGTAGGAGGAGGGGAGGAGAGTGGACATAGAGTATCCATCACATGAATTGGCAGAATTGAGTATTATGCTCACATGTAAACTGGAAAATACTGGAAACAAATTTCACCGTACTGGGTTTATGAGGATTAAGAGGATTATGGCTGCAGGAAATGATTGTTTTCATTAAAGGTTCTCTGCGTAACATCCAGGAAGCCATTAGGACACACTCTGCTTGAAATGTGTATTTGCGTCCCTTGAGCACTGGCCGGATAGGTTCAACTACATTTCTTTTTTTCTAAGTTTACTTGAAAATGAACACAAATTCCTAGCTACCCAGCCCAAAAGCTAGCTGGCTAACATCGGTCAGTTGTTTGTTGACAGTAGTGGTCACGTTCTCTATTCTGTGAGCTGACCTTACCTAGTGTTACCTCACTGCTGGAAAGCAAAAGTGAGACATTAATGCAAAGTGCCTGGGAGGAAATAGAAAAATGTCATTGAAAAGAACACGTGAAAAGCACAAGCAGACTCTTTAATGGTCCATCTGTTCACAATTTAGACATTAACTGATTAATCACTTGGTCTTTTAACTATGACACATCTTCAAATTGCTTTTTCAGCCAGCCAGATTTTAAAAGTTGTTGAACATCTTTATATCTTCTCTTCTCTCACCAAAAAAATTTGTCTAGGTTAAAAAACAAAAAAATACAGAAGTTAATTCCAAGACAGGATTTTCTCAGACAGATCTTATTCCCTGCTGGGGATCACATTTAAATACAGCACAAATTAAAAACCACCACAGGGGGTTGTTTCTTATTGCCACAAATGACTTGTTTCATTTTGACATTGTGCTCTTATTTTGAGTCAGAGTGAGTAACGCAAAGATAAGAATTCATGAACGCTGCACGGAGAGCTGTCTGTAATCTTCATATCAATGAGTCCTCTCTCCTACAAATTCCCCCGCACACCCGCCTCCTCTCAGCCGAACATTATTGTGGTGGCTTGCTGTTTCACGCTCATTCAGGTGTCGTGGCAGCGGTGCTCACAGCAGCAGTACACAGTCTGCTGAGAGAAAAAGAGGTGGGCACACATCCAAGGTCATTATTCGCCTCCCAATTGCTGTTTCCTAAATACAGGTTTCTGCACCGCGTTAAACTTATTGCCACCATCCCTCTTTGTTAATTAATGTGTGCTTTAGCTTAAAGATTGGTAAGATACAGTTTATCGTATCTATTATGATTTCTACAAATTAAACAGAAACAAAAACAAAATTTCGAAAAAGACTGGACATTACCATAAAATGACTTTGCTTATATGGTGCAGGTTGCACTATATTCAAGAGTGCTTTAGCTTTACCTTGAAGTTTAGCCGAAACCCCAGTTCTTTTTCTAGTTTCTCCACTTTTTGCTTTTAAGGTCATTGAATCATCACGTTTTCCCTGTGGCTTAATCTAGGTCCTCAATTTGTGGCCATTGATTTCTTATGTCACGCCGTGGCTAAAATATTTTAATGTTAAGTATGTGGAAACACCCAGCACCAATAAAAGAAAAAACGAAAGCAGTAGAAATGTCAGTATAAATGACACAGTTCTGCACTTTGCAGCACAGTATATACCAGGATTTGGTAAATGATGTCTGTGTAACAGACCATTGTACTACCTATAACAATAACACAAAATGTAGACACAAAAAAAGTCCAAATATAAAGCTTCCATAAAGCTTTCATACTCTGATCTATGTTTGTGTTCAGTGATGGTGTAAAGCTGTAATGTCATAACACAGATCTCTGGATATCGGCTCCTTTATCACTCATTTTGAGTCCAGTCCTTGTACCTGACTAGCCTGTCAACATGACTTTGAAGTTGAATTGAACCCCCCACCCCCACCCCTCGCCCCTCGCCCCTCAAAATTACACAGATTGACAGCCATAAAATAGCATTTTGTACCAACAAAGTACCAAAATCAAGGTTCCCAAAAAGCTGTTAGCTTAAGATTAAAGTAAATTGAATAAACTGGGCAAGTTGAGGACAAAAGATGACGTGGCATTCCAAAACAAAATACTGCAGATGAACAATATTATAGTATTTGAAAGTCATGTCCTTAAGAAATAGGAAAAAGTCAGGCAATGACCTGACACACAGGAGATTCATGCCTTCAGCTGAGCCATCTACTGTTCACGGAGCCCTCATCAGAAATGGTCTCAATTGAAAAGCAGCTGTCAAGAAATATGTATGGAGGATATCAGGAAAGAGGTACAACAGTGAGTATCTGCAGCTCTGCAGCCATCTGAAATACTGTAAAGCCTCTGTCATGGTTGGGCGCTGCATTTCAGCCAGTGGTGTTGACATCCTATCAAAATATTTCAGTAAATCACTGCAACAATTTCCCATTTTCCTGACAAAATATAAAGAAATATACACAAGATTTTTCCACAGTCCCATACATCACTTATTTTGGGGTTTTCATGTGCTGCAGATTTCATGTCAGGCTTTTCAGGCAAATGCAATCTTGTTCTCAGTAATTTCATTCAGTTCGGTTTGTCTATTTAATTGCATGCAACCATCAGCTTCTAGCTTTCACTTCCAAGGGCAGTGATATTCTATAAAACTGAAGGTCTTTTTTACATTTCTAATGGTACATAATAACCTCATGCGCTTATGGCTTTTTGCTGTATTTCTTTCATTTTTATCCCCCACAAAATTTGCACACTGTTGCAGTAATGTAACCATAACGTCCACTCCAGATTGGTCTATTGAGAAAGGTCTTTTTTGCTTCCTCTCTAAGGGTTTGACAAGGTCAGAACAACTTTTTACATATTTATTGTGTAGTCCATACACAAAGGGTGCTTTGTTTTTCATTTTATCCATATAATACCAAAACAAAACAATCTTCCTCCCCTTGAATGCCACCTTGATTTATGCTAGAATGGGTTGTTTTTCTGGTGATGATAGCTTCATACATGCAGATATTAAATTGGCAGACGAGCAAATAGCAGCTCAAATATAAAGCAAATGTTCCTTTAATCTTTTCGATATCTGTATTGTGACATGTCATTACACCCTTCTCATTCATTATTCTTTCTTTTGAATTCCTTCACCCCTGTGTGATCCCTTTGTCATTTTTCAGACTGCTGTTTGTATAGGCAAAGCCAATTGGATTCTGTCATTTTCTTTTCATGGCCTTGAGCTGCCAGAGTCCTTTCAGCCAATTAGCTCAGACAGCAACAGTCTCCAAGATGAGCTGAGAGGAGGGCATGTAAAAAAGAATTTACAGCTTTAAGAGCCAAATCCACCCTCGCGTCTTATCTCATCCCCCAGGGCTTTGGCCACCATACAGCAGAGCTAAAGGCTTTATTGCCGGATAATGGTCAGTCCGAGCCGCTTTCATAGGGAAACACTGGGATGATGCCTGCTGTGTCTGACTATGAGAAACTGGGGCACAAAGTTCAAAGTAGGCTCAGCTCCGTGTCCCTCGACACAGACACTCTGGTCTTAACCCCCCCGTAACTGCTTCACATTTTCCGAGCAAAAGTGACTCATTTTACATTAAATCTGTTTGTCATTGCTTCAGTAGTTGTGGGTTACTTACTATCCTACGCAGATTGTTTGGATTTATTCGGATGAATTATGCTTTGTTACTTGTCCCACCCCTGTGCCGTTCCTCCCGTTTATTTTCTGCTGTTTATCACCAAGCGTCAGCTCAGATTTAATTTACGCCACTTAGCAGGTGATGTGTCTGAGGCGCTTATATTGGAATCTTAGCTGCTGCTGGGGAAATAAACTTTTCTTTTTTTGTTGTTTACAATTAAAATTGAAACACTGTAAATTAGTCTGCAACCAAAACTGTAGACACAGCCATAGTCATTGTATAGACAGCTGTAGTTTTTCACTGCATTTTGCACAGATGCAGACAAATTGCAGAGAGCCCGTGTAGCATCCAGAATCCCACTATAGCTTGTGAAACCCAGAAACGTACATTCAAAGTGGCTTTTTAAAAAAGTCTGGATTATGACAATGAGTCAGCCTGAAAAAAGATGCTTTATTATTCATCACAACAGGCTGGAGGTTGCAAAGACTGTGGCAGAAAACTCAGATATGGGAAGGGTTATAACCTCCTGAGAATCAAGGAAAAGGGAATCTTCCCATTGAACCTTTTTTATGATTTCCTTCCTCTTTGGAGGTAATAGAGGTCACCCAAACACATGAGACATCAATGGAAAGCCCAGGATGTTCTCTATTTAATGCATCATGACTTAGTAGGGTAGTTTAAATAACCTGCACCTGGATTTTTATCACAGTTTAGCCTTTTTAAATCAAGATCCAAAGTAGCAACAAAATGAAAAGCATAGATATCAAAATCTCTAGTAATATACTGATTCACAACTCAAACTTAAAACCAATATGGATGCCAAGAGATGCTGCGAAAGTATGGATGGCAAAAGAGCAAAAAAAAAACAAGCATATTATCTTGAGACACCCCTAATTTATTTATTTTTTAAATATTTTGCTTCCAAGGAGTCAGACTTCATTTTCTAAAGTGCCATCCATCCATCTTCTTCCGCTTATCCGGGGCCGGGTCGCGGGGGCAGCACCCAGGAGGCGCCCAGGAGGCATCCTTGTCAGATGCCTGAATCACCTCAACTGGCTCCTTTCGATGTGGAGGAGCAGCGGCTCTACTCTGAACCCCTCCTGGATGGCCGAACTTCTCACCCTGTACCTAAGGGAGAGTCCAGCCACCCTTCGGAGGAAGCCCATTTCCGCCGCTTGTATCCGCAATCTCGTTCTTTCGGTCACTACCCACAGCTCGTGACCATAGGTGAGGGTAGGGATGTAGATCGACCGGTAAATTGAAAGCTAATTTCTTTCTCATCACATAAAAAGAAAAAAAACAAAACAAAAATATTCAC